>OZ025210.1:12076831-12341831 GCA_964019055.1 Anthopleura xanthogrammica
ATCGCAGTTGTTGATCTTGAAAGTCAAGGTTAGATCTTTGTCACCAATGCGTTGGTCTTTGCACGTGAGTTCAGTTTCGTCCTCGGAGTTCAAGTAGCATCCATTACCCGACAAGGACCATGCTTAAATCAGAGCAATCATGCGTCATTGTTGGTGATAAATATTATATTCCACGAGGCGCTTGTATTGTCTTGTAGTAATAACCATTTCGAGGTTAAGGAAACAGCGAGGACGAGGTGGCACTGCAGAGCATTGTGGGACAGTTTAGGGGACATATTTCCAAGATGGCGTCTATTTCGTTCCCTATAACAGTCACACAAAGAATTGCAATGCCAATTCAAACCAGTTTCTTCCTTCCTCGGAATGGCTATTACACACGAGCCTTCAGGTGATGAGTTTGTGTATAATTATTCTATCCCACACAATTGAAAATACTGACGAACGTAACACTGAAAATTGCTCTCCCTACCTACAGCTCCTATATTACTTTAAAAAAATGTGTTTGATCCCAAGTCCATGTTTTGTACACGAGTCCATGTTTTCCGAGATCAGTCCATGTTTTCTCGGGTCCAGTCCAGTCCATGTTCTAGACCATACCCCTAGATTCCGAAGTTTGTTCGGAAATTCGATTACGAAGTTTAACTCGTACTTTGGAAGTTCACAACGAAGTCAACGAACTTTGTTGTCGAACTTTGAACTTACTTTCCGCGTAAATTCGGTAAATTGATAGCATCAACTTCATAATTTACAAGGAGCTTTAGGCCCGGCCGTTTAGACGTCGAATTTCACATGTGCCAAATATAATGCAAATGAGCAAAATCTATTTTTTGAATTCATTTGCATTAGATTCGACACATGTGAAATTCGACGTCTAAACCGGGCCTTAATTAGCGATGAGTTGCTTTATAAAGTAGGGCAGCGCTTTTCCTAAAGAGGTTGAATTGGTTTCAAGGAGAAAGAAGATGGCTTCAAGAATGAAAACTCGATTCTATCGAATTACCGAATTTGAACGGGAAGTAGTTCGAAGTTCGCCAACGAAGTTTTTTGTTAACTTTCAAAGTACAACTTGAACTTTGGAACTTCCGAACAAACTTCGGAATCAACCGTCAAGAGTTTAAACGTCGAATTTCACATGTGTCGAGTTTAATTCCTATTTAAGTCGATGTAAATTGGCATTTGATTTAGACACACAAGGTACCCGGCTTTCTATTGTTTGAATGATTTACGGTTTCTTTTAGAAAGGTAACTTTTACTCGTTATGGTTTTCCTGTGGTTTGAGATTTGCCGGTCGGTATACGGTTACATAAGCTGTAATCAGACCTGATCCATAACCGTTAAGTTGTGGTATTAATACTATTGCTCTCTATGGATTTCCTGGTGTTTGGATGTAACTGATTTGAAGCTATCAATTTGCAGTTCAGATCTGATTACAGCTTATGTAGCTGTAAACCGTAATACCGTAAATCATTCAAAACAATATTGGGTTCCCTGTGTTAGACGTGGAATATAATGTGCCGAATTTAAATACAAGCTATTGTTCTGTGCAATCTGATAAATTGGTTGCACTGATCAGACGAAAATATAAATAGAATACAAAAAAAAACTAGCAAAGAGTTAACTCTTTTTTAACTAGCTATTTGTTAACTCTTTGAGACTCCTGAGGGAGTCCGACTGCACGTTCAAAGTGGGCCGTCTATCTTGTATCAACAACATCTCATACAATAAACATTCAAATCGGCTTTTACACTTTTTTAGGACGACAAAGTTCTTATTAATGTCTCCAGGGATTAACATCGCTATCCAACCAGTCTTCACAATTCATAAGCTCAACGAATCGCTCAAGGTAAAAGAGAAGAAGCCACCGTTAGTCGACCAACAACGTGTGGTTTACAGTTTTAAATGTGACTCTTAAATGTGCGATGAGAGTTATCTCGGATTTACCCTTAGACATCTACACGAGCGTATCGAAGAACACAAAGGACCATCTTCAAGTATTGGTAAGCACTACAGATCAGCACATGATACGATCCCTGGAGACATTAATAAGAACTTTGTCGTCCTAAAAAAGTGTAAAAGCCGATTTGAATGTTTATTGTATGAGATGTTGTTGATACAAGATAGACGGCCCACTTTGAACGTGCAGTCGGACTCCCTCAGGGCTAAACTCTTTGTTTAATACGCGCTTTCGGCAAAACGGTGCATCTTGGGTAATCAGGGCATTATAGCGTGACTGTGTGTCGAGTTCAAGGTCAATTTACAGTAACACAACTTCTACAATTGTATCCTGTTTTATTATAAAAGGTAAGCTAAAATGAAAAAATATTAACATTCTTCAATGAAACAACAGCTAATTTAGTCTTACAAGATCTCTGGGAGTCATTTCAATGTAAAAGAGAGAAGATATATGGCAAAATGCAGCGCCGTCTTACGAGCGTATGTAGCCATGCGAAACGTAAACAAACGAGCTGTCAAGCAAATTATGCCTTCAAAAATCGGCTTTTTCGAAGTTTCAGAAGCTGTAATGAACACAGATTATTCTCTTTGAGATTTACTGCTTATGTGCAAAATTTTAAGACCAACAAGCTTTATTTTCATTTTTTTTGCGAAGCCAAATGATCGCTAAATGATTTCGATTACGATCTTTGGACTTTAATGGCGACAACTGAGACTAAGTTTCAGTCAATATTTCCCATTTTTAAAGCAAATTCAATGATATTTCCGATATCTATCACCCAAAATACCTATATTTTAAAGAGCAAAATTGTTTTTTGTCGTTTTTTCGCTGTTTTATTTGAAATTATGTATTATATTTTGCCTTTTTTCGTCGTGAAACTAAAGAAACACACAACATCCCTATCGCTAAAAAGTCTCAAAACAAATCAAAAGTCTATATTTTCAGCGTTTTTAAAGCAAATTCAATGATATTTCCGCTATTTATCATCTAAAAAATCTTACTTAGTAATTTTCTTTAACAGTATATACTTTCTTATACTGTTGAACAGAAAAAAAGATTTTAAAAACGTAATTTTTCCAATTTTCATTATTAATATAGGATGCTTTTTGAAGATTTTTTGGAGTGGTCTGTAGGCCAGTTGCAGTTTTATGTCATGAAAAGAGGAAAATCAGTAAGTGGAACCAAGAAAGAGCTTGCAGCAAGAGCTCTCGTAGCGTTTGAATCAAATGACCCCATTGTTGACTGCTCAAAAGATTTAACTGAACGACTAGAGAGGGAATACCATGAGTTAGTAATGAAATTGAAAATACAGGATCCAAGACAGTTAGATGAAAAGGTCTGGTGTAACGACTTGACAACATGGCCAAGCATTGACTTAGGTCACATATTTCATTATGTCCTTTCCACAAAAGCATTCGACACAAATTACATTGGTCAGTACAAGGCACGCAAAGCATATTCTTACTTCAAGAGCTCCCATGTCCATCAGATTCTCACCTACTTGCCTCCAGGTTCAGATGATCTTGTTGTTGTAAAATCTTCTGTAACTCCTTCGATGAAAGTGTATGATAAACCCTGGGAACTTTGGATTCTCATCTCTAAATCTTCTGGAGTCATTTCTGCATACTGCCTTTGCACTGCTGGTTTCTCTAACTGTTGTAACCATGTGATTGCTGTATTGTATAAACTACAGTTTGCTGTTGAAAAAGGCTACACAAATCCTTCCTGTACCGAAGTTCCCTGTGCATTTAATAACAAAAGTAATTACCGAGTAAAACCAATGAAAGTGAAAGATATGGACATTGTAAAGCACAACATCTTCAAAAAGGAATCTACTCAACACAGCCACTCTCTTCTGTACACCAAAAAAACTAACTATGATCCCAGAGTACCATCCATGCAGATACAAACACCAGAAACTACAACATCCTTTTTCTCACAACTAGAAATCCTACAACCAACAGCTGTTGTGCTATTAACAGTACCATTATCTGAAAACAGTGACTTCCCTCCTCCAATACCTGACATTGCAGAGTCAGTTAGACAAGAATGTTGTGGAAAAAATGAAGCAGACATGCTTAATCTTTTTATGGAAAAACTAACATTCAGTGAGAAACAATTGTATGAGCTTGAAAAAGCAACAAAAGACCAAGCAAGCAGTGAGATATGGAAAAAACAAAGACTTGGCCGTATTACATCATCCAATTTCCATGATGTCCATACTAAGGTTAAGACAATTAGTGCTTCAAGAGGTAACATCAAGCCTCAGACTACACCTCTGCTGATTAAGCTCACTCAACTAGACCCTAGCCTGGACCATGTACCTTCTATAAAATGGGGAAGAGAAAATGAAAATAATGCACGAGAAGCTTTTTTTAAAGAAGTTGGACCAAACCATACAAAACCCAAACTGAACATGTGTGGACTGCGTGCAGTATCAAATGCACCATTTCTTGCAGCAACTGCTGACAACATATTCACTTGTTTGTGTTGTGGTAAATCATGTGTTGAACTCAAATGCCCTTTTAGTATAAGGGAAAAGTCAGTAGAAGATGGCTGGGAAGATCTTGATTTCCTACACAAAGTTGAAGGTGACATTAAATTGAAAAAGACCCATAAATATTATACACAGGTTCAGGGCCAAATGAAGGCTAATGATTGCTCAAAAGCATTCTTTGTGGTTTGGACACCTGTTGGGAGTCCCTTTATTCAAATAATTGAATTTGATGAGCTCTTCTGGGATGAAGTGTACAAAAACCTACTTTTATTTTTCAAACTATACATGGCTAAGGTTTTGCTTGGAATACATGAGCTCAAATTTTGCCCTCTTTGTGAGAAACGCATTCTGGAACAAAAAGAAATTCCTGTAAGACAAGAAATGAAAGAAAACAGCATATGCTGTGTTGAATGTGATCAATGGTACCACTGGTCATGTGTAGGTGTTACTAGGCACCTGTCATCAACACCTGATTGGATTTGTGACTTTTGCAATAGCAAAACAATTGATTCTGAATGAATTCTAATCCCAAAATAATTACACTTATTTATTGTTTCATTTTTTCTCCACTCAAATCCTTATAGTGGTTATATAATATTGGTTCAAAAGCAAGGTATAAGTGGAATTGTACATTTTTCTAATCAAATATTTTCATCCCTTCCAGCGATGAAGGAACATGCACTTATTGTTAGAATTCCAAGTCTGAAATTGTCAATAATTATAAAAAGCAATAAATAGATGTTATTATGGATGCATGCATATGAGACAAGCATTGTATCAACCTGATAGCCTCACTTGTATGATTATTAAAACAAAAGAATATTTCATTTGCATGTATGTGATCTGTAATAATATTTATTGTTAATTGCACATTTATTAAAGTGATATAATATATAATTTATATATAATTGAATGTTCAAAAAGTATATAGATCTACCATCTTAATTAATACCCTGCATGAGGATACAGATTTTCAATTGCATGTACATGCATGTATTGTAAGATATTATTGGGATAATTTATTATTATATATATGTACCATAAGATATTCATACTATAGAATAAAATATTTGATTTTCAATAGCCTCTGTCAGTGAGTAGTGTTTAGAATAACAGATAGTCTTGCATGCATGTAGGAACAGCAGAATTATAGACCCCAAACCACTATATTATTCTATCTGATTCACACAACTAGAGGGTTTTTCAAATTAGATAATGCAGCACAAACAGTGATAAGATTATCTGCAACAGGAAGTAGACTTATTGGCAGTTCATGCTTTAGAATCTGGTATTCTTTCAATCTTCTAATTGCCATTTCAACATAAATCCTTACATTAGCAATCTTGGATGTTTCCCGGACATTATCTCTTGACATCTGTAGGGTGGTGTGGGATGATGGGGGAATTGTTAAACGACATTGATGAAAAGCCAACAGTTCTTCAATTTTAAAACCACGATCAGCCATAACTAGATCACCCGGTTGTAAAAGCTTCAAGAACCCTGAATCTTCTACTATGAACTTATCGCTTGCTTTGCCACCATAGCTGTCAGACACAAAACTGAAGCAACCATTGGGAGTTATTCCAACAAGTACCTTAATTGTGGAATGATGCTTGTATTCTGACCAGCATAATGTTTGTACTTCAAGACTGGAGGGCGTTTCAATAAAGAATTCTGTGCAATCTATGATAACTCTGCATTTTTTATAGTACTTTCGAAAACTGTCTGGTAGATTTCTTGAAACTTGAATTCTACCTGGCCAAGGTATGAGAAATTTAAGTTCCAATGCCATTAAACGAAGCCAGGAAAAGATAACTGAGCTAACTACTGATGGACTAACCTTGAACACTACAGCTAAATATTCAGTAAGAAGTCCTAAACGAATTCTTTGCATAACCATAAAAAATTCCTCTTCCAGACGCAGTTTTCTGTTTCCATGGGTTTCCATTCTACTGAAATTCTTTTCATTCTTCATGGTTTCCATTTGTTTTTTTCCTTTCCAGTAGATAATGTTCAAAGCTTTATTTTGGAGAAATCCAAATACAAGAGCAAAACAATCAGCATTGTTAAAACCTGTAAATAGCCTGACATCTGCATCTCTGGTTAGTTGTGCAAATGTTACACAGGGTCCTGTAGCTAGTCTCTCTTGTTGAACAGTTTCTGCAGACACAGGGAATGAATGGGATGTGGAGGGAATAGCATTGTTTTCTTTAGTTTCTAAGGGTCGGCGTTCTAGTTTTCTTCGTTTAACAGGAGACTTTTTTTTTCCATCACTTTGAACCAAATACAGCGTGGGATGGGGAAATTCATAAGTGGGTTCACCATATTGGAAATGATTAGAGCATATGACGTGAAAATCACTGGCTTTAAATTCTCTTCTACCCTTAGCAATGTTTTGTTCCCATATTGGTCTTTTTTTAGCATCCTTCGTCATATAATGGAACTTTAGGTCTTTTACATGTCCCCTTATCTTTATTTTTTCTGGCCATCTGCTGTCATTTGTGCAACAACCAACACAGCATCTGTGATGCGGCATACAGTACTACGTAAATAAACACCAAAAAGAAACCAGACCTCTGCGACGAAAAAAGGCAAAATATAATACATAATTTCAAATAAAACAGCGAAAAACGACAAAAAAGTATATATGAATTACTAAGTAAGATTTTTTAGATGATAAATAGCGGAAATATCATTGAATTTGCTTTAAAAACGCTGAAAATATAGACTTTTGATTTGTTTTGAGACTTTTTAGCGATAGGGATGTTGTGTGTTTCTTTAGTTTCACGACGAAAAAAGGCAAAATATAATACATAATTTCAAATAAAACAGCGAAAAAACGACAAAAAACAATTTTGCTCTTTAAAATATAGGTATTTTGGGTGATAGATATCGGAAATATCATTGAATTTGCTTTAAAAATGGGAAATATTGACTGAAACTTAGTCTCAGTTGTCGCCATTAAAGTCCAAAGATCGTAATCGAAATCATTTAGCGATCATTTGGCTTCGCAAAAAAAATGAAAATAAAGCTTGTTGGTCTTAAAATTTTGCACATAAGCAGTAAATCTCAAAGAGAATAATCTGTGTTCATTACAGCTTCTGAAACTTCGAAAAAGCCGATTTTTGAAGGCATAATTTGCTTGACAGCTCGTTTGTTTACGTTTCGCATGGCTACATACGCTCGTAAGACGGCGCTGCATTTTGCCATATATCTTCTCTCTTTTACATTGAAATGACTCCCAGAGATCTTGTAAGACTAAATTAGCTGTTGTTTCATTGAAGAATGTTAATATTTTTTCATTTTAGCTTACCTTTTATAATAAAACAGGATACAATTGTAGAAGTTGTGTTACTGTAAATTGACCTTGAACTCGACACACAGTCACGCTATAATGCCCTGATTACCCAAGATGCACCGTTTTGCCGAAAGCGCGTATTGCAAATTTGTGTACTAATATTTTCGTATATAGACATTGACTTTATAATTTTTCACTTTATTGCTTGAGAATGGTGCAGGCTGAGCACCGAAACGTCGCGTTATACTCTTTTTTATTTATGACTTTATGTTTTTCAAAATCGCTACTTAAAAAATTATATAATAAACAGAATATTACATGGGCGCTTGGAGATACAAATTTTATCTTCTCGTGTTGAAAATCTCTAACTCGTTCGCTGCGCTCACTCGTGAGAGATCTTTTCAACACTCGAAGATAAAATTCGTATCTCCGCGTACCCATGTAGAGTGATTACAATAAACCCGTTCAACAAAATCTGTTAGTCAAAGTCTACGACTATCTGCTAGCGTTTATTAGTGTGTATTGGCCTAGTGTAACTAGCTCATGTGTGAAGACTACAACTTTATTGGTTAAATTTAGCAAGACGAAATAACGGTCTCATTCTACTGAAAAACAATACGAGTCATTTGCTTTACAAATTTTAAACCGGCTGTAAATAAGTAATTCATTCCGTGTAAAAGATTGAATTAAAGCTTTGCCGTGTTGCCTTCTACAATCTTTCCAGTTATCCGACTTAAAAATTGAAATACATATGGATGTCAATAAACATGTATATAGACTACATTCATTTGTTGTCTGTTTAATAATTTTTGTTTTAGACTATTTGTAGTCTACTTAGAGTCTATTAGCTAGTACTTGTGATTAATAGTGTGTATTAGTCTAGTAATTGTTGAACGGGTTTATTGCAATCACTCTAATATCCTCTATATATCATATAGAAGTCCACACAGACTCGCAGCACTTCACTTGCCATATGCAACGACTACTTTACGCACTACTATACATTTAGCACATGTGAAATGTGACGTTTAAATCAACCATCGAATATTCGAATGGCCAAGTCGAAGTTTCGGCAGTAGTCGTATTTAATTGATTCAGACGTCAAAGTTTAGATGTATTTAATTCTCGCATTGAATTCGACGTCTATGCTTCACCAGATATCACACATCCACGCGGACGTGGTTAGAAAAATGAATAATTTGTGAATAGATCCAATCCTTGGGGGATAAAAAAGGCTTTGATTTACTTACATGTTGTGTCTGCGAGAATAAATGTAGCTCCAAGGAGTAAAACCAGAGAAATGATCACAAGCGCCATGTATTTGGACTCAAAAACTCCCCAACTAGAAACATCGAATTCTAAAAAATGATTAATTTCAATGAGATGAGCATATTAATGAGATATTCAACCAATACTCCAGTTTCACATTCGATGGAAACCGCTGTTTTTGAAGACAACAGACTCATTTGTACAGTCTTAGCCTCGCTTATAAGTCAGCTATTCAACGACATCATTAAAAGTCTGTGGGATTTCAAAACATTGGTATTGTTCAACTTACACATTCTTTACATTACGGTTGACTTATGCAAATCATTAGCAACAGCCAACTGTAATGTAAAGAATGTGCAAGTTGAATAATACCAATCCCACGGACTTTTAATGGTGCCTTTGAATAGATGACTTATAAACGAGGCTAAGCCTGTGCAAATGAGTCTGTGGTCTTCAAAAACAGCGGTTTGCATCGAATGCGAAACTGGAGTATTTAGCTATGACGTACGTAAAGTCAGCCAGAAACTACATGAAAACTGTAAACAAAGAGAGTCTTGAATCTTGAAAGGGAGATACAAAGAATATACTAAACTATGGAATTTTTTTAGTAAGAGTGCCTTACGCCGTGTTTACACTCGGGCAAATTACTAGGTATAAGGGTAACCATACCTTGGTTAACATTTATTGTGTGTAAACGTCGGCAAAACCATTAGTAAAATACCATTCAAGATAGTAGAAAGTTTACCTCGATTTACTCTTCTATCACGCATGGTTAAGAACAGTAACCGACGGTGCGATGATTATTTATGCGTATCTTGCACTTCTTTTCGTGGAATGCGAGTGGTTTTATTTGCATTACAATGATGCATGGCAGCGCCTCTGAATATGAAAATTAAACTCAGCGCCGTCTTTTCTTCATGCCGGTATTTTTGAATTGCCCAAAGTTTTCTCTAATTAGACAACTACGGTCATTTTATCATGTGTAAACAATAGGAGAATAACTTAACTTTTGGAGGGCATATTGTTTATTTGTGGCCCGAGTAGCATCAATTTTGCGCCCGAGCGCAGAGAGGGTGCAAACGATTCTACAAGGGCCACAATTAAACAATATGTACGACAAAAGTCATGTTATTATTTAATATCATTAATTAATATACAAGACCAAATTATACAAAGTCTTCAAAATCAAAAGTTAGAAAACTCATAAATATTCATTAGGGTTTTAATCCAATCATGGCCATGGATAAGAACACGTGACGGTATTTATATATATCGATAGCAAACCAAGAAACTTAAAGCCGGGGGCGGCTTTGATTGTTTTCAGGGGAGATCGGGGCTGACAAAATCCCTGATGAATAAAAGATTAGTTTTTTATGGGATTTAAAACTACTGATGAATTAAACATCAGTAGTTTTAAATGTCATATAACACTAATCTTTTATTCATTAGAGTTTTTATCAGACCCGATATTCCCTGAAAACTACACCAACAAATAACAAACATA
Organism: Anthopleura xanthogrammica; assembly: GCA_964019055.1. Classification (NCBI taxonomy): domain Eukaryota; kingdom Metazoa; phylum Cnidaria; class Anthozoa; order Actiniaria; family Actiniidae; genus Anthopleura; species Anthopleura xanthogrammica. Next base: position 12,087,354 of record OZ025210.1, read on the forward strand.
AAATTAAAAAAACGTGAAACTGTTCAGAAATACAACTATAACCGTTGTATCTTTAATTGACATTCATCATGAAATACATTGCCTTTTCAAGAACTAATTACATACTACTCAGAACTACTTACAAGCAGAAACTACTTATTTATGTTAAAGTTAATGGTACAATTTTTAAATACGGGATTGCTAAGCACAGTTGTCAACACATTAGAGCCAGGAATTACATTTTTGAAATCACCCGGAATATCTGGAATTTGGATTGCACCCAAGATATCATCACTAATATCACGATCTAACTCCCAAAGATTGTTAAATTCACTCGCAAAATCTGTCTAAAACCTTACGGAACTGAGCAAACCTAAAAGAAAAAAAACAAAGTCTGCTAAACTACCCCAGTGACAATGTTATTTCTACTTATAGTATTCTTTATTCTTCGAGACTAACCTTTTATCACTTCTATCCAAAATATTGATGCCCTCTTCGGTTCGTTTTTCGGCCAGAAATCGGTTGATGCCACAAGTAATAGCGTAAAGACTACTCGGAGGGTAATTTTTTCCATCCTTTTTCGCCACTTCTTCAATGAATTTCACGAACCAAAAGTTTAAGGACTCCGCATTCATCTCCTCTAGACTTGTACTTAAATCTTGAAAGGACTCTTTACCCGGGAATTTTAAACTTGAATCTTCTTTAGCCGCAATGATATTTTTACGGGAACTCTGCCATTCTCGAAATATTTTAGTTGCCCATTTCGTAGCATAGCTAGTCTTCGCTGGTACTGCTCCATCAAGACACGAGGCCTCTTGGTTTCTAGTTTTAGGCAACTTGAATCTACTCATCTTGTCGAATGCAAGGCAAAATGCAAATTTACTTTGAAATACAAACTTTTCAAGTACAAAGTAGCTCCCTACGGAATTTGTTACTAAGTCAGCTTTCATGGATCATCAATCTCGCACGTCCCTTGAGATTCACTAAACTGCAACTTGTTCAATATTGTGTACTAAAAAATATCATCTTTGATCAAAATTAACGAAATTTTCAAGCAACTGGCATTATTTACACCATATGAAAATAAGTATGAGTTTCCTAAGCCATTTATAAAACTCGAGCCCGTGTTTTATCGGCTATAAAGATACGAGCCTTCGGCTCGTATCTCGTTTTATAAACATTACTTAGAATTTTAATAAAACATTTTCATTTAAAAACAAAGTTTTTATACATACAAAACAAGAAAACATCAAACGCACGCGCTTTGAAATGGTTTCCTTAAGATCTGATTGGCTGACAGCAGTCGTAAGACATTCTCTCGACCAATGAGATCGAAGCAGGGCGGTAAATGCAATTGCAGCCCGTGCGCTTGGCGTTTGGCCCGCTAAACTAAACGTTTTAAAAAAGATTCCAAGATTACAACATGGATTCGTAAGTAATTAAGCAAGCAAGTCAACAAGAAAGCAAACAAGAAAGCAAGCAAGCAAGCTTAAAATAAAAAATTTACAATAATTGTTACAAGCTATCGAGTCTCAAAACCTTGTACAACTATTTAACTTTTAGTAAAATATTATGAAGTTATGAGTGAAAGCAACAGCAAAACATCAACTGATTTTGAAGCGAACTTCACAATTTTTATCAACATCAATTTTCAATTTTCAAAATCAATTTTGAGGTGAAGTTTTAAAAAATGTGACAGAACGTTCACCAGGTTTATCGTCTTGTCTTGTCTTGTCTTGTCTTAGGGCTATGGCTTTCTATTCGGTACTAAAAATCACTGTGACATATTACATGGGTGCTTATATACGTCCTAGACACACAGGGCAACTTTTGCGCACAACGTTACACTCAGTTACAAAATTCTGCATCCTGTTGAAGTGGACAATTCTTTAGTGATACACGCACAACATTGCGGGAGAAATAGAATCGAGATTTTCTTCTGCAACGTTCTACAGAACTAGTTTTATAGCTTAACACGAACTTCAGCGATGCTGTCAAAGGCATGACGTTCTCATCCAATGAAATGCGGATTTTCCAGGCATTGCTGGTCAGAATTAATAGTTGTTATTACGGATGCATGCAAATGAGATGCAAATGAGATAACAAGCATCGTATCAGTCGACCCGATAGCCTCACTTGTATGATTCTTAAAACAAAAGAATATCTCATTTGCATGCATTCCTAATAGATCATTTTGTTTTATCACTATTTTCGACTTCGTGCGCTTTAAACACAATAGGTGCATCAAAAATTGTATGAAATTTGAAAATCTTTAGAATTTGAACAAACGATGCTTGTATTTCATTGTTGTGATTAACAATGAGTCGGGCCATACCAATGCACAACACTTACGTATGCTGAAATTATGAACTGACTACAACTATTGTTCAACAACAATGAAATACAAGCATCGTTTGTTCAAATTCTAAAGATGTTCAAATTCCGTACAATCTTTGATGCACCTATTATTTTTTTAGCGCACGAAGTCGAAAAAAGTGATAGAGCAAAAAGGTCTACTAACAGCTATTCTTCGAATTGAACGCCAGCGAAAAACCCTTACGCATGCGTGCCTTTCAGCACGTTTTTCCAGAAATATATATAAAGCGTTTTAGTGAGAAAATAAATCTTCGCTTTCTCCAAATATACAAATCAAGTTTACTAGTATACACTTTTGTAATGAGACCAAGATACTGCATTGTGAAAGACAATATGAAAGAGTAATCCTTTAGTTCAAAAAGGGACCTCAAGTTTTGCATTTTGTCCTTTTTTCAAAATCAAATCAGTTCGCATATTTCTACAATAGCACGAAGACGTTTTGGACAAATTTGCTTACAGACTACGAGCATGCGCAGACGCTTTTTAATCGTGTATTCGATGTTTTGATTAACAGTATTGTTGCTGGAAAAGTGAAAAATACATTGAAAATATTTCGCCATTAATGCTGTGCGCATCAGTTGCATTGTGTGTCGGGCCTTAAGATTACTATTCTAAGTGGTCACTAAGAAAATAAACTGCATTGCAGCATCAGATCTCATTGACAAAAGGTTGCATTGGGACAGTGGTTTTAGTTGATGTGACGGTGCCAGCAGCGGGAGGGACCACCACAACAGAGCCACCAGACTTAGTTCTGCAGCAACGACAACAGCAGCAGCAGCAACATGTCCCCAAGGTACTGAGGACAACCAGTCCACCACAAACCACCAGAATCTTTAGGAGGGTGGAGAGGGACTTCCACCAGCGTACGATTCCTGTGAGGAGAGAAAGGAAAGAATCAATTGCAAGCGAACACTGGTCAGAAGATGGCATTAGACTAGTTGAGCAAGAAAGGAGGCAAGCAAGCAAGCAAGCAAGCAAGCAAGCAAGCAAGCAAGCAAGCAAGCAAGCAAGCAAGCAAGCAAGCAAGCAAGCAAGCAAGCAAACAAATAAACAAGCAACGAAGCGAGGAAGCAAGCTAGCAGGCAAATAAACAAGCAAGGGACAAGCAAACAAGCAAACAAGCAAGCAAAGAAACAAGCAAACAAGCAAACAAGCAAACAAGCAAACAAGCAAACAAGCAAACAAGCAAACAAGCAAACAAGCAAACAAGCAAACAAGCAAACAAGCAAACAAACAAACAAGCAAACAAGCAAACAAGCAAACAAGCAAACAAGCAAACAAGCAAACAAGCAAACAAGCAAACAAGCAAACAAGCAAACAAGCAAACAAGCAAACAAGCAAACAAGCAAACAAGCAAACAAGCAAACAAGCAAACAAGCAAACAAGCAAACAAGCAAACAAGCAAACAAGCAAACAAGCAAACAAGCAAACAAGCAAACAAGCAAACAAGCAAACAAGCAAACAAGCAAACAAGCAAACAAGCAAACAAGCAAACAAGCAAACAAGCAAACAAGCAAACAAGCAAACAAGCAAACAAGCAAACAAGCAAACAAGCAAACAAGCAAACAAGCAAACAAGCAAACAAGCAAACAAGCAAACAAGCAAACAAGCAAACAAGCAAACAAACGGCAAAAGGACAAAGGACTGAATGAATTTATGTGAAAGACCATCAAGCTTTTTCTTACCACATTCCCAGGTCGATATGGGCAGATCACTTTCATCTAGAGTTAGACTGGTAACCGTCTCAAACTCTCCAAAAATCTCGAATCCAGACAAGAGTATTATCTTGCGATAAAAGGGGGAAAAAGTTAGAAGAGCGAGCTAGTCTGATCTTGAGCTGCATCAACGCATACTGCATAGAATACGATGGGTTATAGGTAAGCTGAACACTTTAGTATAAAACGAGAACTGGCGAGCAATTTAATTACAACTGCAATGATATATCATACCTTTAGTTTCAGGTTTGATCCAGTGTCTTCCAGTTTGACTTTCAAATAGATCCCAGCGGTCACAAATTTCCCAGGAACCTTAACTGACAAACCAGGAACTGGAATCCTCTCGTCGGACTTGAAGTTGTGGCTCCAAGAGAATCCGAGTGCTTTCACAGTAATGTCAATGGTCGGGGGATCATCGCACTTGTTAAGCTTGATAGTCAAGGTTAGATCTTTGTCACCGAGGATTTGGTCTTTGCACGTGATTTCAGTGCAATCAGAGGCGGTTACGTCACACCCCGGACCCAAAGCCCTTGATAGATCTGGGCAATCATCGTTATAGTTGATGTTGAATGCTGATAGAACAAGGAGAAAGCGAAATAATATTAATAATAATAATAATAACAATATCAAAAAATTTCAAAGAACCTAATAAAATGTCAATGATAATGATAATAATAATAATAACAATAATAATAATAATAATAACAATAATAATAATAATAATAATAATAATAATAACAATAATAATAATAATAACAATAATAATAATAATAATAATAATAATAATAATAATAATAATAACAATAATAATAATAACAATAATAATAATAATAATAACAATAATAATAATAATAATAATAATAATAATAATAACAATAATAATAATAATAATAACAATAATAATAATAATAATAACAATAATAATAATAATAATAACAATAATAATAATAATAATAATAACAATAATAATAATAACAATAATAATAATAATAATAATAATAATAATAATAACAATAATAATAATAATAATAATAACAATAATAATAATAACAATAACAATAATAATAATAATAATAATAATAATAATAATAATAATAATAATAATAATAACAATAATAATAATAATAATAATAATAATAATAATAATAATAACAATAATAATAATAACAATAATAATAATAATAATAATAATAATAATAATAACAATAATAACAATAATAATAATAATAATATCTAATATGTATACTAAATTCTAATTGTATCTAATATCTAATATCTAAATTATTATCATTATTATTACTGTATTTATTATTATTATTATTATTATTATTATTATTGTTTTTAATTATTATTATTATTATTATTATTATTGTTTTTAATTATTATTATTATTATTATTATTATTATTATTATTGTTTTTAATTATTTTATTTTAACCTCAGAAAAAAATTTTTTTTACATAATATGATTTTTCCCTGGTAAAATTACTAGTCGGGTCTTTTCCCAAGACCTAAGACTTCAAACTGACATTTCAAAACCTAACCGAAACCTTTAACCTATTGTTACAATGCTGCTTGACGTTATCTTTTTCTTTCTTTTATCCCCCCCCCCCCCCCCTGCTGTACTAAGTGTTAGAGTAAAATATCAATACAGTATATTTTTTAGGTTATTTAGTTCTTCAGGTTTATCAAGAGTTACTCCCAAGTGCCTGGGGCATTTATGTGTGTGAAAGCCGTACGAAATAAGTACGAGCAAGAATTCTTTTCGGATAGGGAGAATCGCTTGTCTGTTGAAGAAATAGGGAGAGTTTATGAGAAAGCTTTTGCCGGACTGATCCACTCTTATATAATGCAAGAGAGAAGAATGCTCTCTCCAACTCTTGTAGTTCCCTATACTGAACTGACTTATGTCCCTGACTAGCTTGGTCGATAGCATGCTGTTGTTCTTAATTAGTGAATAAAATAATATGTATTCTTTACTAGCATATATTTTGGTTCAAGCATGAATGTATTCTAAATGCATTGCCGAGTAATAACTAAATCTTTGATTAAAAAATATTTCAACTACTACAACCAATTCCATCACTCACAATCCACTTCTTACAGCCATTCTCAGACACACGCGCACTGTTGCGATTTTTTCTGTCGCGACAAAGTAGGGTTTGGTGGACGTCAATCAAAGCGTTTCCATGACATTCCATACGCACATGCCTTTGTAGCTTTGTGTTTTCCGACAGTGCTATGGAAACATTTTGATTGACGTCCACCAAAAACCAACTTGTCGCGACAGAAAAATTCGCAAGAGTGCGCGTGTGTCTGAGAATGGCTGTAATCAACGAAAGTAGTGTTCAGTAGTTTCGTGGTATTTTGAGGACAATTCTGGAGAGAAAGCTTATTATAGATGTAGAACGGAAGTAAAAACATCGATTTTTGATGACTACCTGTCAAATTTATAAGACTCCATTTCACTTCCGTCCCCCCCTTACTCGAGGCGCAGATAAAACGAAAACAAGCTTCTAAATTGTTGCTTTTTTTTTCTCTCTGGTGATTTTTTCTGTCCACACAGAACGTTTCATCCCAGTGGCGGATCCAGAATGATTTCAAGGGGGGTGACTGGTAATAGCAAGGCATTACATAGTGTCTTTTTTGGTCTTATCTTATCCTTTATTCTTATCATATTCAACTCCAAGGGGGGTGACACCCAATTCACCCCCCCCCCCCTGGATCCGCCCTTGCATCCCTTGTCACTTATTGCGATTTTGAGCCGCCAATATGGGTTTATATTGGCGGCTAGTTGGGAGAAAATATAATCCGTATTATTGTTATTGTTATTATTATTATTATTATTGTTATTATTATTATTATTATTATTATTGTTATTATTATTATTATTATTATTATTGTTATTATTATTATTATTATTATTATTATTATTGTTATTATTATTATTATTATTATTATTATTATTGTTATTATTATTATTGTTATTATTATTATTATTATTATTATTGTTATTATTATTATTATTATTATTGTTATTATTATTATTGTTATTATTATTATTTTATTTTAACCTCAGAAAAAAATTTTTTTTTTTACATAATATGATTTTTCCCTGGTAAAATTACTAGTCGGGTCTTTTCCCAAGACCTAAGACTTCAAACTGACATTTCAAAACCTAACCGAAACCTTTAACCTATTGTTACAATGCTGCTTGACGTTATCTTTTTCTTTCTTTTATCCCCCCCCCTTTTTTTTTTTTTTTCCTTAAAGTTCCAAGACTTTCCTTAATATTCTGGCAGTTCCTAAAATTGCTGTTGCTGTAAAGTGTTGTTATCCTGTTACTTATGTCTAACATAGTTACATATTCCTTCAGTCTCTTTGACACTGAGCCTAAACTTCCCACTACTACTGGTACTACTTTGACCTTTGTTTTCCATATCTTTTTTAGTTCTCTGGCAAGGTCCTGGTATTTTTCTATCTTCTCAAGCTCTTTGATTTCAATCCTTCTGTCAGCAGGCACAGCTACATCGATAATCCAGGTTTTGTTCAATTCCTTCTCAACCAGAACTATATCCGGACGCCTAGCCTGGATTATCCTATCTGTCTGGATGGTAAAGTCCCACAGCAACTTCACTTCATGGTTCTCCATTACACTATCGGGATCATGTTCATACCATTTGTCACAACATGGTAATCCATATTTCTTGCAAAGTTCCCAGTGCAGTAGTCCAGCAAGTGTGTCGTGCCGACGCTTGTACTCTATCTGTGCAAGTTTACTGCAGGCACAAATAATATGTTCTACAGTTTCCTCACATGTGCCACACATTCTGCACTTTTCAGACACTTCTTGATTTTCGATTTTAGCCTTTATTGCGTTAGTTCTTATAGCTTGGTCTTGAGCAGCAATGATTAGCCCTTCAGTTTCTCTCTTCAGATCACCGACTCTCAGCCAATTCCACGTCTCCTTATCAGCCACATCCTTGATTTGCTGATGGTACTGCCTCTGTAGGGGTTTCGTCATTATTTCTTCCCACCTTTGGTCTCTCTTTCTTTCCTTGTAATCCTTTGGTTGTTCCGCTGGTGCATGTTTTCCTATTTTACAAGCTGCAATCAACAACCTTTCTTGGCTGTTCTTAATATACTGTGCGAGGCTTCCTTCTTCCATTCTGATACAGTCTTCAATACTGATAAGGCCACGCCCTCCCTCAGTTCTTGGTAAATAGATACGGTTGACACAAGACCTGGGATGAAGAGCTCCATACATGCATAACAACTTTCTAGTTTTTCGATCCATTTCTTGCAGATCATTCTTGGTCCAATTGACTATTCCTCCGCTGTAGCGAATCGATGATACAGCCCACGTATTGATTGCTTTCATGAGGTTACCTCCATTCAGCTTCGACTTAAGGAGTTTTCTCAGCCTTCTCTTATATTCAACTCGTAGCTTTTCCTTCATTTCTAAATGTAGGACATCATCAGCTTCCAGTACGCCCAAGTACTTATAACAATCATCATTTTCTTCTAACGATCTAAGCTTTCTCCCATCTGGAAGAGCAATTCCATCACTCTTGATCTTCTTACCTCTATTCATGACCAGCACTGCACATTTGGAAATTCCAAAGTCCATACCAATGTCGTCACTGAATATGCGCACTGTTTGGACGAGGGAATCAAGTTCTTTTTCATTCTTACTATAGAGTTTGAGATCGTCCATGAATAGTAAGTGATTGATCTTTTCCTCGCTTTTACTGATCTTATAGCCAGCTTGGGTGCTTCTGAGTATATCGGTCAAAGGTATTAGTGCGATCACGAATAGCAGTGGAGATAGTGAGTCTCCTTGGAATATTCCTCTCTTGAACTCCACTTCTCCAAGTATTTTTCCATTCGATGTTAGGGTTGTCCTCCATAATGACATGCTCTTCTCCAATAAAGCTTTCACATTATCAGCTACACCAATCAACTCTAACGACTCTATTATCCACGAATGTGGAACAGAGTCATACGCTTTCTTGTAGTCAATCCACGCCATAGCTAAATTGGTCTTTCTTTTCTTGCAATCCCTCAGTAAGGCCTTGTCAATGCTTAGTTGATCTTTTGTCCCCCGGCTGTTCTTTCTGCAACCTTTCTGCTCGTCTGGTAGCAATTTGTTGTCGATCAGGTGGCAGTAGAGATCTTCTGATATCACCCCCGTTAAAAGTTTCCACATCAAGGGAAGGCATGTGATTGGACGGTAATTAGACGGTATGTTGCCTTTATCAGGGTCTTTCATGATGAGCACTGTTCTTCCTTTAACCATCCATTCCGGGGTAGTTTGTGATGTTAAACAGACTTGTAGCTGTGCAGCTATTCTTTCATGCAAACTCACGAAGTTTTTCAACCAGAACCCATGTACATTATCCAGACCTGGTGATTTCCAGTTGCTCATTTTCCTCAGCCGATGTTTGATTTTCTTTGGTGTGATGGTGATTTCTGGCTGCTGGACTACATGCTGGTCATTCTTTGCCTTCCTCAGCCATTCGGCGTCCTTCTTGTGTTCTGCTTTATTGCTCCACAGCTGCCCCCAAAACTCTAAACTTTCCTCAGCATTTGGTGGTGCTTGTTCCTGCTTTTGTTCATCAATTTCTTCGTAAAATTGCTTTTGATTTGTTGTAAATAATCTGTTTTGCTGATACTGTCTTATTCTTTCCTCATAGCGCTTCACTTTACTTGCCTTGGCCTTGATCCTTTGTTTCAGCTCTTCAATTACCACTTTCAATCCTTTACCTCTGACATTATACTTTCGCTCTAGCCGTTCCATCTTTCGAGAAGTCCCAACTGTTTGGATGTTGATTTGTTGAAGTCTGCTTAAGTCCCTTCTCATCATGTAAGAATAGTAATTCAAATTTGATATTACGCACATAATTTCTTTTCTTTTTCTTTTCTCCGTAAGAAGAAAGATTAAGGGGTATTTGGTTCATATCTATCGGACCTGATCGGCCTATCTCTTCTAATTTTATCTAAACACTGATTGCTCTTTACAAGCTGCCTTTAATTTTCTATTATTCAAGATCTATAAACTCATTTTTGCATATATTTATTATATCGATTTGATATGTTTCTTGTTTCATTTTATTTCTCTAGAAGATGCCTTATTTTCGTTATTAACTGCTAAAGTTTTGTTTGTTTTTAAATTTGTGTGATTTGACAAAATTTAAAATTTGCTCGAGCGTAACCGTCAAGCTGAGATAGAGCGCGCGCTCGGAAACAACTGCTGTCACCCAGCTCGCGCAAAATCTGGACGAGCTGAAGTTCTTCTGCGAAATAAACTCCGTAGGGAAAGAAGGTCCTCATGGACACAATTACTCACAATAACTGTGATGAAATGATGAAATCAAGAACCAATGAAAACGATGAAAACAGAACCGAAGCAAATGACGGTTCTTCATCCAGCATCGACCAAGTGTGTGGACAGGCTGGTCGACGTCGTGAAAATGTAACTGTCCAAAATCAAACACGAAAAGCAAGAAAGAAGTGGAATAAAGAAGAAAATAGAACTTTGATGGAATGTTATATGAAGAGTGAGCCCGAGAAGAGAGGCTATAGAAAGAGGTTGCTTGAACTATGGGAAGAAAGAGGAATGGACCAACAAACTGAACAAAGACTAGCGGATCAAGTAAGAGCTATCCGGAAAGGAAAATGGTTTACAGAATTAGAGATAGAGGAAATTCAGAGGAAGGTAACCGAAATCAGACAAATTGACACTGAAGAACGGAGTCCTGGAACAGACCATAGCACTGGGACAGAGGAGAATTGCTCGACCACACACGACGATGGTACAGAAGAAAATCAACGAGAAATAATACCTGAAGAAATGGAAATGACAGATGAACAAAACGCAATAATGTCTCGACTGTATGAAATACTACACAAAACAGATCGAGAGAGATTACCAGATCTTCGCGGAGTATTTAGGAAAAAGCTGTTAGACCAAGTCAAAGCTGTCGATAGTGTGCTGCAAACTATTCCTACGAATGATATTACAGAGACAAACGACCTTGTGTATGCCGCTGCTGCTGTGGTAACTGAAAGAGTGGGAGTGAAGATCAAAAAGAAAAGGAAGAATGGAGAACCACCCTGGAAAAGAAGGCTACAAGGACAGATTAGCGAGATGAGAAGGGACTTAAGCAGACTTCAACAAATCAACATCCAAACAGTTGGGACTTCTCGAAAGATGGAACGGCTAGAGCGAAAGTATAATGTCAGAGGTAAAGGATTGAAAGTGGTAATTGAAGAGCTGAAACAAAGGATCAAGGCCAAGGCAAGTAAAGTGAAGCGCTATGAGGAAAGAATAAGACAGTATCAGCAAAACAGATTATTTACAACAAATCAAAAGCAATTTTACGAAGAAATTGATGAACAAAAGCAGGAACAAGCACCACCAAATGCTGAGGAAAGTTTAGAGTTTTGGGGGCAGCTGTGGAGCAATAAAGCAGAACACAAGAAGGACGCCGAATGGCTGAGGAAGGCAAAGAATGACCAGCATGTAGTCCAGCAGCCAGAAATCACCATCACACCAAAGAAAATCAAACATCGGCTGAGGAAAATGAGCAACTGGAAATCACCAGGTCTGGATAATGTACATGGGTTCTGGTTGAAAAACTTCGTGAGTTTGCATGAAAGAATAGCTGCACAGCTACAAGTCTGTTTAACATCACAAACTACCCCGGAATGGATGGTTAAAGGAAGAACAGTGCTCATCATGAAAGACCCTGATAAAGGCAACATACCGTCTAATTACCGTCCAATCACATGCCTTCCCTTGATGTGGAAACTTTTAACGGGGGTGATATCAGAAGATCTCTACTGCCACCTGATCGACAACAAATTGCTACCAGACGAGCAGAAAGGTTGCAGAAAGAACAGCCGGGGGACAAAAGATCAACTAAGCATTGACAAGGCCTTACTGAGGGATTGCAAGAAAAGAAAGACCAATTTAGCTATGGCGTGGATTGACTACAAGAAAGCATATGACTCTGTTCCACATTCGTGGATAATAGAGTCGTTAGAGTTGATTGGTGTAGCTGATAATGTGAAAGCTTTATTGGAGAAGAGCATGTCATTATGGAGGACAACCCTAACATCGAATGGAAAAATACTTGGAGAAGTGGAGTTCAAGAGAGGAATATTCCAAGGAGACTCACTATCTCCACTGCTATTCGTGATCGCACTAATACCTTTGACCGATATACTCAGAAGCACCCAAGCTGGCTATAAGATCAGTAAAAGCGAGGAAAAGATCAATCACTTACTATTCATGGACGATCTCAAACTCTATAGTAAGAATGAAAAAGAACTTGATTCCCTCGTCCAAACAGTGCGCATATTCAGTGACGACATTGGTATGGACTTTGGAATTTCCAAATGTGCAGTGCTGGTCATGAATAGAGGTAAGAAGATCAAGAGTGATGGAATTGCTCTTCCAGATGGGAGAAAGCTTAGATCGTTAGAAGAAAATGATGATTGTTATAAGTACTTGGGCGTACTGGAAGCTGATGATGTCCTACATTTAGAAATGAAGGAAAAGCTACGAGTTGAATATAAGAGAAGGCTGAGAAAACTCCTTAAGTCGAAGCTGAATGGAGGTAACCTCATGAAAGCAATCAATACGTGGGCTGTATCATCGATTCGCTACAGCGGAGGAATAGTCAATTGGACCAAGAATGATCTGCAAGAAATGGATCGAAAAACTAGAAAGTTGTTATGCATGTATGGAGCTCTTCATCCCAGGTCTTGTGTCAACCGTATCTATTTACCAAGAACTGAGGGAGGGCGTGGCCTTATCAGTATTGAAGACTGTATCAGAATGGAAGAAGGAAGCCTCGCACAGTATATTAAGAACAGCCAAGAAAGGTTGTTGATTGCAGCTTGTAAAATAGGAAAACATGCACCAGCGGAACAACCAAAGGATTACAAGGAAAGAAAGAGAGACCAAAGGTGGGAAGAAATAATGACGAAACCCCTACAGAGGCAGTACCATCAGCAAATCAAGGATGTGGCTGATAAGGAGACGTGGAATTGGCTGAGAGTCGGTGATCTGAAGAGAGAAACTGAAGGGCTAATCATTGCTGCTCAAGACCAAGCTATAAGAACTAACGCAATAAAGGCTAAAATCGAAAATCAAGAAGTGTCTGAAAAGTGCAGAATGTGTGGCACATGTGAGGAAACTGTAGAACATATTATTTGTGCCTGCAGTAAACTTGCACAGATAGAGTACAAGCGTCGGCACGACACACTTGCTGGACTACTGCACTGGGAACTTTGCAAGAAATATGGATTACCATGTTGTGACAAATGGTATGAACATGATCCCGATAGTGTAATGGAGAACCATGAAGTGAAGTTGCTGTGGGACTTTACCATCCAGACAGATAGGATAATCCAGGCTAGGCGTCCGGATATAGTTCTGGTTGAGAAGGAATTGAACAAAACCTGGATTATCGATGTAGCTGTGCCTGCTGACAGAAGGATTGAAATCAAAGAGCTTGAGAAGATAGAAAAATACCAGGACCTTGCCAGAGAACTAAAAAAGATATGGAAAACAAAGGTCAAAGTAGTACCAGTAGTAGTGGGAAGTTTAGGCTCAGTGTCAAAGAGACTGAAGGAATATGTAACTATGTTAGACATAAGTAACAGGATAACAACACTTCAGAAATCCGCAATTTTAGGAACTGCCAGAATATTAAGGAAAGTCTTGGAACTTTAAGGAAAAAAAAAAAAAAAAGGGGGGGGGGGGGGATAAAAGAAAGAAAAAGATAACGTCAAGCAGCATTGTAACAATAGGTTAAAGGTTTCGGTTAGGTTTTGAAATGTCAGTTTGAAGTCTTAGGTCTTGGGAAAAGACCCGACTAGTAATTTTACCAGGGAAAAATCATATTATGTAAAAAAAAAAATTTTTTTCTGAGGTTAAAATAAAATAATAATAATAACAATAATAATAATAATAATAATAACAATAATAATAATAATAATAATAATAACAATAATAATAATAACAATAATAATAATAATAATAATAATAATAATAACAATAATAATAATAATAATAATAATAATAATAACAATAATAATAATAATAATAATAATAATAACAATAATAATAATAATAATAATAATAACAATAATAATAATAATAATAACAATAACAATAATACGGATTATATTTTCTCCCAACTAGCCGCCAATATAAACCCATATTGGCGGCTCAAAATCGCAATAAGTGACAAGGGATGCAAGGGCGGATCCAGGGGGGGGGGGGGTGAATTGGGTGTCACCCCCCTTGGAGTTGAATATGATAAGAATAAAGGATAAGATAAGACCAAAAAAGACACTATGTAATGCCTTGCTATTACCAGTCACCCCCCTTGAAATCATTCTGGATCCGCCACTGGGATGAAACGTTCTGTGTGGACAGAAAAAATCACCAGAGAGAAAAAAAAAGCAACAATTTAGAAGCTTGTTTTCGTTTTATCTGCGCCTCGAGTAAGGGGGGGACGGAAGTGAAATGGAGTCTTATAAATTTGACAGGTAGTCATCAAAAATCGATGTTTTTACTTCCGTTCTACATCTATAATAAGCTTTCTCTCCAGAATTGTCCTCAAAATACCACGAAACTACTGAACACTACTTTCGTTGATTACAGCCATTCTCAGACACACGCGCACTCTTGCGAATTTTTCTGTCGCGACAAGTTGGTTTTTGGTGGACGTCAATCAAAATGTTTCCATAGCACTGTCGGAAAACACAAAGCTACAAAGGCATGTGCGTATGGAATGTCATGGAAACGCTTTGATTGACGTCCACCAAACCCTACTTTGTCGCGACAGAAAAAATCGCAACAGTGCGCGTGTGTCTGAGAATGGCTGTAAGAAGTGGATTGTGAGTGATGGAATTGGTTGTAGTAGTTGAAATATTTTTTAATCAAAGATTTAGTTATTACTCGGCAATGCATTTAGAATACATTCATGCTTGAACCAAAATATATGCTAGTAAAGAATACATATTATTTTATTCACTAATTAAGAACAACAGCATGCTATCGACCAAGCTAGTCAGGGACATAAGTCAGTTCAGTATAGGGAACTACAAGAGTTGGAGAGAGCATTCTTCTCTCTTGCATTATATAAGAGTGGATCAGTCCGGCAAAAGCTTTCTCATAAACTCTCCCTATTTCTTCAACAGACAAGCGATTCTCCCTATCCGAAATGCTCGTACTTATTTCGTACGGCTTTCACACACATAAATGCCCCAGGCACTTGGGAGTAACTCTTGATAAACCTGAAGAACTAAATAACCTAAAAAATATACTGTATTGATATTTTACTCTAACACTTAGTACAGCACCTTGAACGGAGCAAGCTCACTTCCGCTTTCGTCCCCCCCCCCCCTTACTCGAGGCGCAGATATCACCAGAAGCTTTGAAAAGTTTCATCCCTTGTCATTATATTCTACACTAGGAACGTAAGCAGCTGATAATATATTCAGACTTGAACTTTAACCAATCCGGAAACGCCCCTGAGCTCGTTCAGGAGCGCGAGATTTTACGCATGATAGATTTTATTTTAAACACGATATCATTGGCTGTGGGCTTCCTTTGCCTTAGCTTGAGACTGCTCGGGAAAGATAGATCGAGTATTGCACAGAAATGTATTTTCCGCAATATTCTATGTAAGATATGACGTTCCAAAGTTTAAATAAACGAAAATAATAATAATAATAATAATAATAATAATAATAATAATAATAATAATAATAATGATATTTATTGACTTATATATCTCACTATACACGCATCAAGCATTCCGCGCTACTGCTCTAAGCGCATGCTCAGGGGATTAAAAAGTGAGATAATAATTTGTAAAACATGTTATATTTTAGTTGTATTTTTCTTGTCAAACACAATTTTCATTAAATATTCAAGATCGCGTACCGTTAAGCGAATTCTGAATCAAATATACCAAAAAAATTGCATATTTTACAAAATATCATCCATCCCACTTTTTAATCCCCTGAGCATGCGCTTAGAGCAGTAGCGCGGAATGCTTGATGCGTGTAAACATTATCATCGACGCATGAAAGAAGTGTGAAGAGAAGCACGACCCGTATCCGCGTCCTTTGTGTCTATTTGACTTTTACACATTGAAGGTTATACTTATTCATTTGTCATACGTTTTTTTTTCCTCGGTAATTATTTGTGAAATATATACCTTACTCATTTGTGCTAACTCCTACAGAAATACTAACCCAAATATTGACCATGGAATTTGGACAGACGACAAAAAGAGCCGCTTTCCTTGTCTTACCGCTACAATATTCATAAACACGCGAACTCTGTAGCTGCGAGTTGCCCGTTGGAATTTTGTTTTTCACTGCCTCCAGTCAAAAATATAAAAGGTACCGACTTATATTTTTAATCGATGGAAGCGAAAAACCAAATTTCAGCATGCAGCTCGCAGCTACAGAGTTCGCATGTTTATGAAAATAGCAGTAACCGCATAAACAAAGGAAAGCATTCAAAATATGCAGCCAAATATTTTTTCGTAAATTTACAGTCAAAACGGTTCATTAAGCGTACCCCTAGAACCATCTATTTGAGTTTGATTGTATTGTTCAAAGATTGCCATGTCAACGTAGAAAACTCTGTAGAAAACTCGGTAGAAAAGTGATGATAACTAGTATCACTATTCTCCTATAAGTTTGATCGAGAGAGAGCCGCCAATATAAACCCGTATTGTCGGCTCAGAATTACCGCGCGATAGAAAAATCGCCATACAAAACTTATTGCGATTTTGAGCCGCCAATACGGGTTATATTGAAGCAAAGCGGCGAATTTTCGAAGGCCAATACGGAAGATATTGTCTCCCAACTAGCCGCCAATGTCAACACGTATTGGTGGCTCAAAATCGCAATAAGTTATGAGTATGTTACCTGAGTTTATATTTTATTTGTTAATTATACAGTATTCGCTTGACTTGTGTGTAGTTTTGTTCTGGAAAGGCACGGCGGATTTCGATTCAAGAATTAAAAAATCCACGCCGGCTTACTTCAATAGAGTGCAAATAATATAACCGTGAAATAGATAGCAAGAAATAGGAGATAGTGCTTAGTTAGGCAAGACATAGGAAATAAGCGAGGCATGACAGGAGCACGGGCTTTTTCTAGATCAACGACTCAGTGCACAAAAGAATGTGTTTCTGACGTTTAATGAGTTAAAAATGAAGACACAGGTCAATAAATCAAGACGCAGATACAACTATTTGAATTGTAATACTGATAGATTAATGTGGAATAAAAGTTTGTTCAAATTATCACGGTTGTTTTTTTTATTCTGCATTACAAAACCGCAGCGTAGCGGTGATCATTTGACTAATTAAAGGGGGACTAGTACGAAAATCGCTCAAAATTTAATTCGGCTGAAACTTTCTTGGAATGATCTTTAAGGCTCTAATAAACACTAGATCATTTTTTTTCTTGATATTCCGATAGGAAGTATTATATTTTTACGAATCTTTAACGGAGTCTGTGACGTCATTTACTCAACACTAAACACCGCTCCATACATTTCTTTGTAAATAACTTCTTGATTTATTTTATTTCTATAAAGCCTAAAGGTTGGCTGAAAGACTTTACTGACGTTTATTGTGATTACAATTGATTTTTAAGTCTCTTTTTTCAGTATTGAGTATGGAACGAGCGAATATTTTGATCACAAAATACAGGAAAATGTATAGAGCGATGTATAGTGTTGAGTAAATGACGTCACTGACTTCTTTAAAAATTCGTAAAAATATAATACTTCCCTTCGGAATATCAAGAAAAAACTTTAACCAGTGTTTATTAGACCCTTAGAGATTATTCTAGGAAAGTTTCAGCCGAATTAAATTTTGAACGATTTTCGTACTAGTCCCCCTTTAAACATGCTTGCACGTGCAAGACCCGTCACGGCTCGCTTATTTCTCCACTAATCAAATTTAGGCAGAACTTAGGACATAATTAGTCATTAGTTAGCTAGCTAACTATTTCACGGTTATATTATTTGCACTCTATGCAAATATATATTTATGTAAAGAAAATGGTATTTCAAGATCAAGTCGAATATTATAATAAAGTATAAAATAAACAGGTTTTTTAGTGAAAAATCAAGTATTGGCTTTCATTAAATATATCACTATTATACTATCATTTTATATTGGTGTGAATTGAGCTTAAGTTAAAAATATTTGAGTACCGTCTTTACATATAATTAGCATCAAGACAAGCCACGCCACCTTTCCAAGAAACTACAATTATAACTGATAAGTTTAGCTTGTCTGAAGCAACTGCTATGAGAGACAAGCTTCTCTAGTGGTATACACAGACGAAAACTTCATTTTAAAAACTGTTTTTTTATCGAGTTGACCACTGAACGACACATTATTAAAGATAAAGACAACCATTCATGATAAAAACGAGGAATCAGTGAGAAATTTAGAATAAAAAATGCAGTCTGTCTCTGAAGATAGACCGCAATCACGAGTGGACACCATGGGGAAATGTAAAAATTCATAGAAAGCTTTTTTAAAAGGGCTTTAATTTACTTACATGAGTCGTAGTCGTAGTCTGCGAGAGTAAATGCAGCTCCAAGCAGTAGAATGAAAGATACAGTTCCAAACGCCATGGTTTTTTTTTTGCACTCAAAAAAAGCCCAGTGTTCGGATGAAAACGTACCTTGATTTCTGAGAAAGATGAATTTTAATGAGGTGTGACGTCCTCAGGTGTGTTAAGGCCTGGTTTAGCGATCCGAAACACCCCCCGCGAAGACTCGTGTTGCTTCGATCAAATCCAAGATGGCGGATGTACATGTGATGCGATTTAACTGGTATTCGATATGAAATTCGAAGCATACCAAGCATTTGAAGCATTTAAAGTATATATATTTGTCTTCGTTGTTCAAGAATTATTTTATTTTTCAAAGATGGAGAAACTAGAAGACGAATGAAGGTGAGTAATTTACATTTTCGTACGAAATTATTTTTACTGGTAAGCTTAAATTACCTTTAATAAATGAAGTTTCTAAGCAAAATTCTCGGACTAGTCGGGAGTAGCTTTACCACGCAAATAATATATTGATGTTGAAATATATATATTTACTCAGAAGCTGACCGGTATTCTTTTAAGCACTGAAAATCTTTCTAAAATTAAAGATATATAAGCTTAAGTTAAAGAACGAAATACTCGTGCAAATCTAACTACACTAGATTTTTTTCATAGAATAAGTTAATCAGTTATTGGAATCAATTGCAAAAGGACAAGGAAATTTTTAGTAAGCCAGTAATATTTGTTGTAAGGGAGGAGGGTTTAACTGAATAAGGATTTGTGGTTGGGTTTAATTGGCCTTTTTTCATTTCTAATATTAATAATGTAAACTTATCCCTAGTCTTGATTTCTGCAGTATTCACATGGTTATTGATTATTTTTGTATGATAATATAATGTTTTAAATATACATTTAGCTTATTGATCTGTTTTCATATGGGGTCTGGGTTTTTTCTTATTTTCTTTTCTTATTTGTTTAAATTTTTGATAAGACTTATGTTTAGCCATACAATTTTAATAAATAATGAATAAATAAATTTCTTAAATAATTATAAGAATATTATTATTTACAGCACATTTTTAAAAACATATTTACAGTATATAATCAACCTGTTTTGATGTGTTTTTTAGATTCTGATGAAGGTTGCAGTCTGGTGCTTCTGAAAACTACAAAATTAATGGTAAATACAGTAACAAAAAATACTTATATTCCATTACTAAATATTGCTGATACCACTGCTTTTAGGTGAGTGCTATGCCACCGATTGTTCAAAACAACAGTAGCAAAAATGCCAGAAGGGTAATTGACAAATAACCCTGTCACAATTCTGTTCTGTCAGCATTTAGCAATAAAAACAGTGGTAATATACAGCTAGTAGATAAAAGATATGATACTTGACAGTTTGCCAACTCAAGTTTAGCCATCAGTCAAAGGCCATAAAGTTCAATAAGCTGTACATGTAATACAGATTACTTAATATATATTTTCATGACTAAACTGCCAATTCCCTAGGAGCTACTGTACGTACATAATATAAATATTTCCTAGACTTCCTCAGAACAATAATATAGTGTTATGGTTCTTTGGTAAATACTTTCTGAATGCTAAGCAAGTAAAAACTCACACTTGTGATAGTGTTGTATTCAATTTAACTGACTCGTCAAGTTCTCTAAAAGTTATTTAAAGTAAAAAATGCAGCCTCCTGAAATGTTAAGATGCATTGTATACTGTACTTGGTGTACTACTATGGCTTAAAGATGCACAGTTATTTTCCATAGCTTTAGAAGTGAGGATGCTGCTTTTAACCTTGTATTCTTTAATTTCAGTTCATTGGCAAGGTCATCTTTTATAGGCTCTTTCATGGTGTTGATGCTCTTATTTGTTTCTCTGAAAGCCTTCAGTACCTCAATCTGGATTTTGAAAAGGTGAGTCTCATACCTTTCAATGTGATACCTTGACTTTGGATTTTTTTGCAAATTCTCTCTCAATTTTTCAAACCTTGAAACTTCTTCTGTTGCACCCAGCACTGTACTTAATGCTTTTGCTGTTTTAGAATGGAGTTGTTGTTCAGTGTGCTCATTTGTGGCCTTTTTCTTTTTTGATTCTGGTGTAGCATTGCCAGAGAATGGGAATGGCCTTTTCATACTTGCCCCAGTCCTTTCTTGTTGTTCATAATCCATCTGGTCTTCTCCTTCTGTCATGTTGCCAAGTCTGATTCCAATTATTGGCTGTGTATTTAAGTTGTCTTCTTCATGATCATTATCCTGAACATGGCTTTCCATTTGCTCTTCTTCTACCTCCATGTCACTACATGTATATGTAGTGGGCTCTGCATTCTCATCAGCATTCTCATCAGCATTCTCATCATTTAAGAAATTATCATCTCCACTTTCTTGTGTCATTTGCTGAGTGATTTGGTCTACAGAAATGACATTGTCATCCTCATCATCAGCAACGTCCTTAGAGGAACAGCATATTCCAGGCACATGCCATCTCCCCTCAGAATCTCGCAGTTTTGTTGCAGGAATCTTCACTTTGCTCTCTAAGCAATTGGTCCAAGATGCATCCAGGTGCTCTTGTTCTTTCTTTATGTTGGATGAACGGAAGTGGTGAAGTCTTGGACCCTCTTCTCTGAAGCATACTTGATTAGGACCATCAAAGAACTCTATTCCTCCATCAACAGATTGCCACCATACTCCTTCACCTGGCTCCAAGAAGTCAGCAATTAGCTTGAGGTGTGCTTCCCAGTCCCCTGCATATTTCATCAGAATGCTTTCAGGGATGAAAGTGTTCTCCATCTGTGGGAGAGACTTTGCTAACTTACTGATTACTCTTTCCTCTTTTAGAATGTAGTTTAGGCCAGGCTTAGAGGTATCTTGTTTGAGATGAAGAATTGCATTCTTGGAGAGATCTTGGATTCTCCTGTTCCATGTCTTGGAAGTAATGTCTGAGAGTTTCTCAAACAACCTTTCAAACATTTCAGCATTGGTAGACCTGTGAGACACAATTCTCAGAAGCTGAGAAGAGTGTGTGATACAACTATGAAAGTAGAGGCCAAAAAGCTTTCTGTAGCTGAGTGACTTTGGTGGTGTTAGCACTCTTCGGCACTGAATTGCATGTCGCCAACAGAGGTTATGAAGGCGAAGGATCAGTTTGGGAGATCTTTTTGCATCTTGACAATAATAGATCTCAGCCATTTCACACAATGTTACCAGCAGAAGCTTGATCTCAAGGTTAGCCAGTGGGTACAGGGCAATTGTCACAAAAATCAATGTCTTTCTGTAGTCCACACCTCTTAGTTTCTCTTTACTTAGCTGTACGGAAAGGATCTCTTTCAGTTTGATTAATGTGTCTATGTCAGTTATGTGATGAGGCAGTTCCTGTAGGATGTTTTTGATGTGGTTCATCAAACAGTGTAGTGCTTCGAAGCACAGGACTTCATATGATTCCAGGTTTAAGTCCTGGATTGAGGCATTATAGTGCAATAATGCAGGTAGCCTTGTACTTCCACCTAGTACCTCTGCTAAATCTTTCTGCAGTTCATCCTTTTTTCCTTCATCTGACATGCCCCTAGCTCGTAGCTCAGCTTTCAGCTCCTTGACTTTCAAGTCTTTGAATGGATGAAGTGAGCCCTTTCTTCCAGCAGGACCAGACAGGATTAAATTTCTTTTTTCTTCTAGTGATTTGTATTTCCTCTGAAGGGAGTATTCTACATCGTAGCTACTATTGATGTTGCCATCACAACCAGGACAACCATAGTGACCTCCATGCTGAGTTCCATCTTCCATCTCTGCTGCTGGGTTGTCCCCATTCATAAATCTCATGACATCTTTAATTTCTGCTCCAGATTCACTTTTTAGACTGCTTTTTAATTCTTTTAAATCTTCCTGCCTTGTAGGAACAAATTGCAGTTGGTCTTCTACAGTTGACCTACTAGGACCCAGTATGTACAACTGAGGCTCCTCTATTGTGGCTTGGACATCAACATTGTTTATTCCAGTCTTAGCAGCCAATTCTTGTGCAGTTAGATGGATAGCATTGTCATAAAGTTCTCTTACACAGAATAGCATATGCCCATGGTTTGAAAGAGTTGAATGGTCATGCCACATCAACCAGTTTCTTTGCTGCTGAAATGTTTTCAATAGATCTCTCAATTCTTCAGTATCACCCCCGGTTGCCTCATTAATTTTTTCCAGCTCTTCTACTATTTCTTCTCTTGTTAGATTTTCATAGAAACTGTCATCTCTTATTTTAAGTAAGTCCTTGTTTCTATCAAGGGCTTCGGTTCTAATCTGCTGTAATGGAATTTTCCTTGCAGAGACATTGGTTGTTTTCTGGATTACTTCCCCCTCATTACTCAGAGCTAATGTAACTATTTCTTTTTGAACAACAGGTACACCAACATCGTATGTTCCATCATCAATTAGCTTCTTGATTGATGCCCGGATCTTCTCATTTGTGCGTGCAACTGGAACAGATATTTCACCTCCTTCCTGCTTCTTTAGTGCTCGGCGTACACGAAATCCTGTAAGTGATATCAATCAATCAATCAATCAATCCATTTATTTAAGTGTCTGGTCATATGATAAGAAATATCAGTATGTTTGATCCATACATACAGTATGTTTGTTTTTGTTTGTTTATTTGTTTTAATTGTTTTATAGTTTTAGTTAACCCTCATTTTTAACCTTCAATGCAAAACAGATTAAATTTTATCCAGATTTTTGTATGCTCATCACAGGGAATCCAACCTTGTTAGAACTGGCTATATAAATTGTAATTACCTTTTGTTCCATCCTGAGTATTGGTAAAGTTTGCCATATTGACACCTTGAGTATTCTGTAGGAAGGACTTGAGTATTTGGCCTGTATTTGAAGGAGATGAGTCTTGCCCCTTGTGCCGGATGTTGTACTTTCTGGCTTGTTCAGACCAGTTTACAGGGCCATGTGGCCATGACTTAACATCTATCAATAACTGATCAATGTCACCTATTATGTTTCCTAAAGCAGGGATGTGGGATCTCTCTCTTTCTTTTGGGGATGTCTTTATGGCCCTTTCTCTTGCCTCATCTAGTGTTTCAAAAGACTCTGCCAGTCGTCTCTGTTGTCTTGCACTGTATGAATCCCTTGAGCTTAGGTGTACACCAGTGTCATTCTTAATTAAAACCTTATTTTCAAGATCTCGCTTTGTGTGCCTGAGCTTATTCCTTTTCTGTTTTCTTTTTTCAACAGGGGAAAGTTTTCTCTCAAGGCCAGCCTCTGGGACAAGAACCAGAATTTCACTCAGTGTCTTTCCAAAGTTTTTCTTACATTTTTCATCATATGTTGAATAGATTTCTTGTCCAACTGACTTCAGCTGTTTCTTTGTTGCCCTTATAATTGAGCCTTCAGGAAGAAGTGTATGCTTGTTTGCATCAGTAGTAATATTACTTAGGGGACCTCCTTTTCCCAACCTGCACATCTTTTTCATTGGATATGTTGCTTGGGACTTTGAGTTGTAGAGCTGACAAGCCTTGCAATTTGTTAATGAATGTGCTTTTCTCGTTTCGTTGGTCATTATTTTGCCTTGATCGAACCAGTTTTGCATTGCAAATCGAGACAAATAAGACTGCTTGTCTTCTTTGCATCTCCAGTTTACAGTTTGGTCGTCTATTTTCTTAGCAACACGATTGAAGTCGTAGCGTGTAATGTCAAACCTCGAATAGCCTTTGAAATGTTCACAGTAAAGTTTATACCTTTCCTGCAAGACTCTTGCACCAAACTTTGCTTTTCCTTCATTCAAGGCTTTTGTGATAGAACACAAGTTCTTAGTTTCACGAATGCACACCCTAGCCCAGGCACATTCCACTTTAACAGACATTATATAGTTGATTGCACACTACAATAGCTTCTAAAGAAGCTGTATGCAATTAATCAACTATATAATTCAAGCCTTGATTAGGAAAACCAATACTTTTTGTTTGAAAAACGTGTTTCAAAAAGACAGAAGCTATAATAATAATTATTTGAAATAAAGGAACCTTATATAATCAGAGTTGTTTTTCAGCTGAAGTCTTCCAAAGAAGTAGATTGCTTGAGTACCAAATTGGTTGAATTGATGTATAATTTGAGGCTTTATTAAGTATCTGACGCGCGTGGGGAAGCTTTTCCCGCCTAAAACTCAAATGAACAAGAAGAAAATGAGGGACATTATATTAAAACAACAAAAGATATCTCCAACACATATACTCAACATGGCCTCACTTTAATCCAAATTTGTTTGTCTAAAACCTTTATTAATGATTTTCTTTACTTACTTGGCCATACGATAGGTATAAAATGACCAAAAGACTTTGGTAATATCATGCATAATTCTAAGTTTTAAGAAAAATTACTTGACAAAGAACTAAAAAAGTCGAAGGTTTTCATCCGCCATTTTGAATTTGTACAAATTTTTCCCCTAGGGGTGGTAAGAGAAAGATAAAAAAGGCCAAACTAAATACAGATTGAACACCCCCTCCGCTCCCCCCGTAGGGAAATTTTGACTACTCGGTTCCAGTCTCCTTTAGGCAAGTGAAGCAAAATGGCGGACGATCCAAATATGAGTATTGGAGCAAAGGAAATTCGCAAATGGGGAGCATTAGGTCACATCAGATGATTAAAAATTTTCAATTACTTACGAGAAGGGATGTTCTTCTTCACATAATTGCTTTTTAACTTGGTCCAGATACCTTTTCTTTCGAGCAATTAGAAGAAATTGCTCGATAACTATGCAGTTTATCGAAACTTCCGAATTTGTTCTTCATTCTGGCTTGATTTTTTGTCTTGGTATCAGCCTTAAAAGGCAATTTTGGATCGACTTATCACATATCAACACATTAAAAAAGACTAAGGTACATTTAAATGTGCTTTAGGTTTCCCCATTTTGTTTTGAATGTAACCCTGTTTTTAGCAATTATTATTCAGAATTTAAAAATAGGAGTTGGTTGCTATGGCAACGAAATTGTACGAAAGACTTTATACACATGCAATTATAATGTGTCATTATTATTTTCAATATCTATTGATCTGTTCGAGTCTAAAGAAGAAAAATAAATTTTAGCCTCGTTTTCATGCTGGAGTCAGGCCTTAACACACCTGAGTCAATTCAGTAAACCGGAAGTAAACGGTTTGACAGCACAAAGGTTTTTAACTTTAGGTATAAATATGGCAAATAAACTTACCTTATAATATTATGAAACGACGAAGATTGATCAGAAAGATGTACTGATATGATAGAAGACTTTACATGCAAGGCACGCCAAAAGATGTGCTCTTTGCAACGTCAATCTGACATATCTAACACCTCAGGAAACTCAGTCTCAGCTGCTTCACAGCCCCACCCTCTTGCTCAAACCAAACTTAGGGCTGAAGAAATAAACATTTCTTTCTTCTTTTTTTTCTTATCTTTTCTTTCCTTTTTTCTTTTCTGTTTAGCTGATTTTTATTCAATCCCAGTGTTATTTTCTAGCTCTAAGCAACCGATTTTGAATCTGTCATCGAATTTCGAAGTCCGACCATCCCTCGCTCACCCCTCCCTCCCCCCCCCAAAAAAAAAAATTGGGCAACAAATGAAAAAATTGGAACCTAGGAAGGATGTTTTCGGTTTGAATGATCCTTTCAGGAGTTTGAACATTTTGGAAATCTCTAACTTAAAGCTTTTCAATCAAAACTTTCAAGTAATATAAACTCGCTGTTTTGCGTAGCCTCCTACGCAGACGCCCTTAGGGTCGTCACGCAATGCTGATGACCCTGACGTCTGCGAAGGAGGCTACCGATGTTTAGTCTCCCTCCCCCCCAAAAAACAAAAACAAAAACAAACAAACAAACAAACAAAACAAAAAACAAAAAATGCGCCGCTACGCAGGCTAGGTTATTCTGAAAATAGATTTCACACCACTGGATGGATCCCCCACATGACTCAGACAAACCAAAATTCACAGTAAATGTATGGGAGTTTAGTTCTCAACTCGTTATTTTTTGCATTTTATCACCGTTTTTTTGCAACAAATCGCCATAAACCGAAAGAAATCTAATGCGATATGCACAGCACTAAGTACTGGTATTAGGTGAAATGTCCATTTAATTTAATTAAGATATCGTTAAATCTTCATATATTTGCGGTTTACGGGATTCGGTCACTGACCATTATTTGAACTTTTTGCCTTAAGTGAGTGAGAGTAAGATGAACTTGAGTAATTTCCTAGATATTAATTTTTATCATATGAAATAGAGTGTGATATTGAGTGACATCAAAATGATAAAATTGATATCCCCACTCCCACTAGTGGCTAGTGGGGATACGATTTATATCAACACTGGTGGTGACAAATTTCGACTTTTTGCTCAGCTTCTCAAATTCTCCATTATTTTTTCCTTGAAGATTTCATATAATAAACAGAACATTGCATGGCCGCTTGGAGATATGAATTTTATTTTCTCGTGCTGATATTATCTCTCACTCGTTCGCTGCGCTCACTCGTGAGAGATAATATCAACACTCGAAGATAAAATTCGTATCTCCGCGCGACCATGTAATATCCTATACATAACGCATGGTATTTGCGGTTTGAATTTATTCTCATCGTACTAAAGGGATCGAGCGGTAAATATGTCCCACCGATGAGGATAACTCAAACAAACCAAGGGTTCAAACACTATTGTTTAAGCAAAAAACTTAGATGAATAGATATATATAGAACGGTCATATTATCTGACTTATTATTAAACTTTTTATGTAGGAAATTCTACATTTATGCTCATATTATATAGATACATAGAGATAGAGCTGTAACCCCGATCTAAGTCACGGCTGTAGAGGCCACAAATGTAATAACTGGCCTCAAATGTAATAACTGGCTTCAAATGTAATAACTGTTGGCCTCAAATGTAATAAATGGCTTCAAATGTAATAACTATTGGCCTCAAATGTAATAACTGGCCTCAGATGTAATTGAAAACATAAGTGTTTGTTTGGAAATCCCCCCTATAAAATGTTGTTACTGTTGTTGTTGTTGTTGTTGTTGTTGTTGTTGCTGCTGCTGCTGCTCAACGTCTTTAATGCAAAAGTCAATAATCTGTAGTGTTTTGCCGGTTCGCCGTTAACGTGATGCTTAAACTATCTTATGACTTACGAATTTTTGAACGCAAGCCATCAAGTATTATATTCCGTGCAAATTTCCGTATAGTTTTCAGTTCAGTCGTTCTAACCAAATAAAGATTGAATTATGACTTTATAATTATATGCTTTTGATGTTCATTTCTTGAATCTGTATGTTAACTGAATGGGACACGATAAAGGCCTATGTGTGCATGTGCGCGCGATCATAATTCTAGGTCATGTCCAATGCCAATATCATCCCGCATATAGAAGAGAAAAATACAGATTCCTATTATTAATAAGTTATTGTGCACTAAAGCTTCGAGAAACATAAACTTCGTATTCGTACAAAATCCGAAAGTAAATTTCGTGTAGCGTTCGTAAGCAAATAACGTAAGACGATTCATAGTTGTTTAAATATCGATCTGCTAACACCTCAGTGACTGAGTGGGTGACCCCTTACAATAATTCGTTCCTACGCTTCTATAAATATGTCAACTGTTTTTTTGCTTTGTTTTCATGTTTGTTTTTCTCATTTTATAGTTGTTACATTTGAGGCCAACAATTATTACATTTGAAGCCAGTTATTACATTTGAAGCCAACAGTTATTACATTTGAAACCAATTATTACATTTGAAGCCAACAGTTATTACATTTGAAGCCAGTTATTACATTTGAAGCCAACAGTTATTACATTTGAAGCCAGTTATTACATTTGAAGCCAGTTATTACATTTGAAGCCAACAGTTATTACATTTGAAGCCAGTTATTACGTTTGAGGCCAGTTATTACATTTGTGGCCTCTACAGGCTTGCGTTCAAAAATTCGTAAGTCATAAGATAGTTTAAGCATCACGTTAACGGCGAACCGGCAAAACACTACAGATTATTGACTTTTGCATTAAAGACGTTGAGCAGCTGCAGCAGCAGCAACAACAACAACAACAACAACAACAACAACAACAGTAACAACATTTTATAGGGGGGATTTCCAAACAAACACTTATGTTTTCAATTACATCTGAGGCCAGTTATTACATTTGAGGCCAACAGTTATTACATTTGAAGCCATTTATTACATTTGAGGCCAACAGTTATTACATTTGAAGCCAGTTATTACATTTGAGGCCAACAGTTATTACATTTGAAGCCAGTTATTACATTTGAGGCCAGTTATTACATTTGTGGCCTCTACAGGGGACTCGGAGGTCGAAGGGACGGGGATGCTCGCAGTCCCTTTTAGGGGTTGAAATCGAGGTTTCGGTCCCGCTTAGGGTGTTATGAACGAGAATGCCCACCAGCTGAGTTTTGTGGTCCCTTTTAGGGGTTTTAAAATAAACAGCAACTCATACGAGCAGAAGGCGTTTGATGTTAATAAATTAAATCGAGAAACCCAGCCTTGGATACGTTTTTGCTTGGTCCCTCTTAGGGGTAGAATTTTATCCCTGCCACGCCCATAAACTGACAACCCAGGTCCCTTTTAGGGTCCATTTTTAAGATTTTCGGCGAGCATCCCCACCCTCTTTCAATAGGGAGTCCCCCCCCCGGGATTAAAGCATAGACATAAGCATAAGAATGGTTTCGTTGTTTCGGTTCACACTTGCATTTTTTTTCCGATATAAGCATAAGCATAAGCATTAGAATATGTAAACTAAGCAAATGGCCAACCCAACCAACAGAATAAACGTTCAACCGATTCGACCATGCAGTTTATTCATAAAAACTTTAAAAAAAATTACAAAGTTTCTAAGAAGAAATGCATCATTTGAACATTCAAAATTCCATATGTTTTGATGATGATAGCGAAAAATCTAGAAGGTATATATTGACTGCTCCAATGCTCTAATTTATGATCAGTGACGGAAGCGCGGACAAAATTCGAGAATCGTTCGATTCGCAGGAACTTATAGTTAAAATATTTAGCAATTATTTTAATTAATTCAGTTATTTAAGAAAGCATTTCAGATATTAAAGTTTGCAAACCTTCCCTTAGCCTCCTACGCAGACGCTCTTAGGGTCGTCACGCAATACTTGGGAGAGAAACGTTGCGTGACGACGTGACGACCCTAAGAACGGCTGCAAAGGAGGCTAACCTTCCCTGGGAAGCCATTTTTGTTTGGCGGCTATGATGACAGAGGAGGGTCCAGGGTTATCCCATGATGCATTGCGTTTCATAGTATATTATCGATTCTTTCGTGACGTCATCACTTTGTTTGAGCAGACTCTGAGTGAAGATCAACATGGCGGAGTTTAGTTCAGTTACTCAATACTCGGCATCTTTCCCAGAATTTTTCCTTATTTTACGTTCACTGTGTATCGAAAGACGATTTTTATGATTCTATATCCGCCTTGGAAGGAGTTGAAGTTGTTTTAAGACTGATTCATGTCAGTTATCTGGATAAATTTGAGAGAAAGAGACGAGTGACAACTGTTCGATAGACTCGTTGTTCAACAAAGTGCGTATCCCAGCGCTTATTTTCTTTGTTTCAGTACCTATCATATGGATAAGTTGTAGATTTATTACTTTTCTTGTCGTTTGTGTAAAATATACTGTAATTTGACTCAACGTCCGTTTATTATTTATACATTTCCAATGTTCAGTTCTTCGTGAAGTGTCAAAAAATGGCTATTTTCAGAGGTCCTAAACTCATCTAAAACCTGGAGTACTTTGGAGTACTTTCATATACGCGTATGAATTAACCCTTAAGCTAAGATATGATGATATTAAAACGAAAAATACTGGTATATTTCCTGAGAAATAAGCGTTTTGCCTGGACATCTGACACTCGAATATTTGAAGCGTATCAAGCCGCCTTTTTAAAAGATCAAATTTTTCATGAACCATTCCAAATATATCATTACCTTTTGGTGTAAACATAAGTAGGATTGTTAAAAAACAACACACGTTAACCCTACTTTCATTGTTCATGATTTTGTTGGTTAATCATGGCTTTAAAAACGGCTTTGTATTCGCCTCTTCAACGCCGAGATGGTTCAATGTCTACAATTGGTAAGCGCAATGCATCATGGGATAACCCTGGACCCTCCTCTGCTATGATGACGTCAATCGTCCAATAATCTTTTAGTTATTGAACGAATGACGTCAATCAAGCAAGAAAACAAGAAGAAGAAGACAGTTTTGTAGAAAAAAAATAAAAAATCATATAAAATTTATAAATAAGGGTTAGGAATCCTTCTGCTAACCGTTATTTTTTACTTAAATGCATTAGCATTTTGCATAGGAATAGTAGTAGTGTTGTTGGACGGTGCAAATATAACGGCCGGGGGTGGCGCTACAACTGCTCCTCCACGAGGGGTTCGCTTCTTACAACAGCAACAGTAGCAGCACACGAAAAGCATGATTACGAGAACTATGGCTCCAGCAATCACTAGGTATTGAAGGTCACCGAGGGACTTCCACAATCGTATGATACCTGACAAAAATATATCTTGCAGTTAACATTACATGAAGATAAATACTCATAAATAAACAATTTTTGGATGAGGTTGAGCGGCCGCGGAGCTCTTGATAATTTACGATATCATGCGAAAACCGAATTCAATAATTGTGTTATTATACATTTTGTAAGAGATTTATTTCTGCTTTCGAAAAGAAATAGCAAACGTATTTCAATCTCCATTGAGACCTAGTTTGGATGAAGCACACAATTTTTGACGCACAGGAGTAGGGTATGGCGAAAATTGTTTGTATGCGGATGCTAAAGATAGCCCAACCGGAAATTCACATAGCGCGCGCGGTATTAAGAAGTTTCCCTCTCTTATTCATGCTCTCTTGCTCTTATCCAGTGGATAACTTTATCCAGGCTTCGTACAACCGGCTCCTGCATGGAGCTAGTTATACAATGGTTTCGAGTGGCATACTGTGGAATATCCCACGAGTCACTTGTGGTTTCTAGTGTACACACGAGCCTTTATAGGCGAGTGTGTATACAAAGAAAATACAAGTGATGAGTGGGATATCCATGGTATGCCAAAAGAAACCATTGTATAACCATTTTATCCCACGCCATAGAAAATACGAATATGTAGATTCAATGAACAGTGCATGATGGGAAGGAAGAGTGAAATACCGACGAATATACAACGGCTTTCCTGCATACTGATTGGCTGTATTTTTTATGGTGTGGGATAAAAATTGTTATCATGGACAAGCTATAGTGTATTTAGAATGGGATAAAAGGCTAGGGTCGTAGCGCCCACAGAGACCGCTGGGGCCCGTCGCCTCCTTCCCCAACCCTGACTAGCCTTATAGCTTGTCAACATACTACTCACCACATTCACTGGTCCCTATGGGAAGGTCACTGTTAGCAAGCGTATGTTTAGTAAATTGTTTGAAGCTCCCGAAAACCTCAACACCAGTTAGGATTATGATCTGAAATAAACGAATTGAGTCCGAGTCTGAGTAGGAGTAGGAGTCTGAGTAGGAGTAGGAGTCTGAGTAGGAGTAGGAGTCTGAGTAGGAATAGGAGTAGGAGTAGGAGTAGGAGTAGGAGTAGGAGTAGGAGTAGGAGTAGGAGTAGGAGTAGGAGTAGGAGTAGGAGTAGGAGTAGGAGTAGGAGTAGGAGTAGGAGTAGGAGTAGGAGTAGGAGTAGGAGTAGGAGTAGGAGTAGGAGTAGGAGTAGGAGTAGGAGTAGGAGTAGGAGTAGGAGTAGGAGTAGGAGTAGGAGTAGGAGTAGGAGTAGGAGTAGGAGTAGGAGTAGGAGTAGGAGTAGGAGTAGGAGTAGGAGTAGGAGTAGGAGTAGGAGTAGGAGTAGGAGTAGGAGTAGGAGTAGGAGTAGGAGTAGGAGTAGGAGTAGGAGTAGGAGTAGGAGTAGGAGTAGGAGTAGGAGTAGGAGTAGGAGTAGGAGTAGGAGTAGGAGTAGGAGTAGGAGTAGGAGTAGGAGTAGGAGTAGGAGTAGGAGTAGGAGTAGGAGTAGGAGTAGGAGTAGGAGTAGGAGTAGGAGTAGGAGTAGGAGTAGGAGTAGGAGTAGGAGTAGGAGTAGGAGTAGGAGTATAGGAATAGGAGTGGGAGTGGGAGTGGGAGTGGGAGTGGGAGTGGGAGTGGGAGTGGGAGTGAGAGTGGGAGTGGGAGTGGGAGCAGGAGCAGGAGCAGGAGCAGCAAATGTCAGTACCTTAAGCTGCAGGTTCGATCTAGTGTCATGCAGATCAACTTGAAGATAGACTCCAGCACTAAATAGCGACCCAAAAGGCTTGAGAGACAAACCTGGTATCGGAACCTTTTTGCTTGATTGGAAAGTCTGTTCCCAGGAAAATCCCAAGGCCTTGACGGTAATGTCAACAGTGACAGGCTCTTCACACTTATTGATCTTTATAGTCAATGACAGCTCTTTGTCGCCCAAACTTTTCTCTTGGCATTTGACCTCTGTACAGTCATTGTTGATGGTACAACCTTCGCCCAAGGCTCGAGAAAAATCTGGACATTTGTCGTTACACAGCGCTAGAAAAAATATATGATAAAAAAAAAAAAAAATTTAATTTAGCGAGTAAAACTTCGCCCGATTTATATATTTGAAATGTAACTTAACTTAAAAGAAGTCTTTTGAAAAAAAGTTATAGAAATGATTTGATTTCCCCCCGCGAAATCAACGTTTTTAGTGTGGTACATGTTTGTAAATTCGAATTATTTTATACATACTGAGATTTTCTTATCAAATCTCCCTATGTGAAAAACCAGTTCGCGACTTTTTTCAGCCAATCAGAGAGGCGAAATGAATTTCTCACACGTGAAAAAAGCGTTTCGTCCAATCACAAACCACTGTCGAGGCGAATCGTGTTTTCGCGGTCATCGCGGGTAGCTTTGTCGGGCAGCTTTCACAAAATAATATTTTCGGTGTACGCTAGTTGTTCGTATTTCAAACTTATCAAGAGCTAGGAGATATTTGTGAGGATGGCTGAACAATCAAGAAGATTTGTGTCTCTAGACAAACCTATAGACAAGTTTATAGAAGACCAAAAAAACAAAAATACTCTTTCGAAGACACGAAGAGATGTGAGTTTGCTGACTGAGTTTCTCAACTCCAAAAATGAAACTATGATGCAAAAACTGAACGACAACAACGTCCCGCCAACTCATATAACGCAATTATCTGGCCACAGAAACCTTCAAAGCGTCAACAACTACAGTACCATCTCAAACGAACAACAGAAAAACATGTCTTTGATTCTGAGTGGAAATAATACTACAAGTACGTCTATAGAAAAAAGGCCAGTGTCGAGTTTACAAAGTGCAGTGCACACCGAGTGCCGTGAATCTTCATTCATGAAAAGTTCTAGTTTGCCTCCAGCATGTCCTTTCAGTGGAGCAGTTTTTCACGGAGGACAGTTTAATATAACAATCAACACCGTTAACAAGTCACCGAATTCCGCAAATCACTCATTTAAATCAACAGAGTCTACACGTAGCTTTAAACGCATCAAGCTTGTGTTGGAGTCGTCAGACGAAGACAGCCCACAGTGACAAACTAAGCCAAAAGAAAACAAAATCAGCCAAAACTTCATTAGCTTACCGATTTTACTTTGTACTAGTTATGATTACTGATATTTTTACATCATAGCTTCTAGTAAAAGCTTAATTTTTCGAAAAGAAATTATTACACGAGTTTTGTAATTGTTTTAGAAAACCAATTAAATGTGAATAAATTAAAAACAAAATCTCAGTATGTATAAAATAAATAAATTACAGCATGAAAAGCGCTTTGTACGGGATTTTCGCACTCGTTGGTTTTGTATCAGAAATCTCACTCGTTCGCTGCGCTCACTCGTTCGATTTCAGATACTTCACCAACTCGTGCGAAAATCCCGTACGCGCGCGCTTTTCATGAAGTAATCTCTATTTATTTGTCATGATTTATTCATTTTTTGAAATGTTGGTAAAACTCGAAAAATTCGTTCCCAGCGGATCATCCCTATGACTGAACCCCCTCTAGTACCCCCCCCCCCCCCTCTAGGGATTAATGCTTTATTTATTTATTTTTTATTTGCTCATATTTGTATTATTACTGATAGCTCTACAAGGTTTTAGAGTTTAGAGTTTTTAGGGATTGTATTTTGATTGGCACAAAAAATACATTCTGCCAATAACTAAATATTATGTCGAAAAATAGTCTGGCGCTTTTTTAAAATAAGTCATATCATAGAGCAATAATAGAGGGGGGAAATCTAGTAAATCTACCATGGCTGGGTCTGACAAGGGTGATTTTTGAAATAATCTTTAGTGGAATCGTTTATGCATTCATAAATATTCATGATTATTTCTTTCCTCGAAAACTTATAGACACTGATTTTAAGATTATTCTTAAGGCTAAGAAATTTGTATCAGTGAACATAAAACTTAAAATAACTTTAATGAATCTAAAGACTGATGAAAATACTAGTGAATAAGACTCAAAACTGAAAAGCAGAGTAAATATTTAATCGTCAAAAAAAATGGGGTAAGATTTTTTTTAACTTTTAGTAATGATTCCTTGAAAAATAATACAAGCTATTAATACTTACAGAAGTCTGCAAAAGCCAGAGTTGGTAGCAAAACTAGAAGAGCAACATAAACAACACGTTCCATAGTGGTATTTTAAGATTAACTTTAACAAAGAATTCAATCTATGAAATGAGAAGGATAACAAGACCGTTGATAACCAAAATAACACGCCCGAGTGAACATTGATTGCAAATCACTTCTTGGAAACTTCTTTGTCAAAGGATTCTCAGAAATTGTCTTTATTTGTTCTGGCTCAATGGAGTAAATGGCGTCTGTTGGCATAAATGTTTAATTCTTTTGTGTGTACGTGTGTGTGTGTGTTTTTTTCATCTAGTAACGCCTCAAGGGGAATTGTATTGTCCATGCATGCGGAGTGATAGCGCTCATACAGTAGCTTCTGGAATCACAAATTTGGAACATATATTATAAGGGAAAAATTTGAAAAATATGAAGTTTGGAAACTAATTAAAATTAAAGGGAGTTGTTTCAAGTGATATTGATAAAAACAGACAAATAAACCAACAAGAAATTAGGAGTTCCTGAGTAAAATTATAACACTAGTTGTATCCAAAAAAAATCTTTTTTTTTCTCTCTTTTTTTCAAGTCTTGATATTCCTTAGTTACATAGAGGATATTACATGGGCGCTTGGAGATACGAATTTTATCTTCGAGTGCTGAAAATATCTCTCACGAGTGAGCGCAGCAAACGAGTTAGAGATTTTCAACACGAGAAGATAAAATTCGTATCTCCAAGCGCCCATATAATATTCTGTTTATTATGCACTGTTTAATATACGAGCAGGAGTGTTTTATTGGGTTTAAAACACGAGGCGAAGCCGAGTGGTTTAAGACCCAATAAAACACGATCTGCGAGTTTATTGAACAGCTTAAGAAACCTCTAGGTGTATGTTCACATGTTCTACTGAATTTTTTTACGAATGAACCAAGTTTGGCAGAGAAAATCCTAGTTAAAGTTTATGGAAATCAAGATGATATTTTATCAGACTTCTATTGTGCTCTCATTAAATATTCATGAGTTTTTTTAAATAATTATCAATGAAAAAGAAAAGAATGCTTTTTTGAGCTTTTTTTCTGCTATAAGAAGTATGTTACCATAGTGTTGATATTTTCACATGTGAAAATAACATGTTATTTATTTAGTACGCATGAGTGTAGTCTATCCGCCATCTTTAATAATTTGAAGTGTTTGACAGCCGGAAGTGACGTACGTCGTCCGCTTTCCCTATGTAACTAAATACCACATTGGCGAAGAGGATAAAAAAACATACTTGCATGCAACGTGAATAGGTGACTCAAATTTATGAAGAAAAACATAAATATTCTGAAACAATCTCTGGGCTGATCTAAGTCAGGGCATGGCTAACTCACAGATCGAACCCTGAAACAACCTCTGGGCTGATCTAAGTCAGGGCACGGCTAACTCACAGATAGAACCCTGAAACAACCTCTGGGCTGATCTAAGTCAGGGCACGGCTAACTTACAGATCGAACCCTGACACAACCTCTGGGCTGAACTACTATAAAGTCAAGGTATGGCTAGCACCACAAGCCGCACAGACAGCACACGATGAGCATGATTACGAATTAAACAAGTATAGAGCTGTTAAGTTGTGACGTATTTCCGGGTCCAACTGCTCAAAAATACCGCTAAAATAAAGTGAAAAACATCCTTTAGATTTAACCTCCACTTGAAACAATTAGAACTTTGGACAGCAAATCCTGTCATGAAGAAAAAGTAAGAAAAATATATCTTTATTCTTTATAGAACTGCTTTTCATTTAGGACCCGGAAGTTGTTTTTCCATATAAAGGACGGTAAAATTAAAAAAAATATGATGAATGCAACATATCCATGAAAAAGGTATTGTAGGGTTTCAAGCTAATAAATTAAAGATTTTGAATCTCAATATCTGCTCCTAAACACTGACCACCATGTGCTGTCAACCAAAAAAAAAAAAACCATTGGAAACTGGTGATTCACCTGATGAACATTCTGCACGAAACAGGAAATGACGTCAAGTGAAATTTGGCAATGAATTATAACCTTTCCGGTTAAGGTATGACCCGTGAAGTTTGATGTCTTGTTTGCAAACTAGCATTTCGACGGCCGTCTATCAAAGAACTAAACTAGAAAAAATTACATTTTTGAGAAAAATTTAGTTAGACTGAATTAAAAATTTTAGAGGATTTGAAGATTAAAATTTTTAATTCAGTCCAAAATCTCCCTCCAAAATGTAAGTTTTTTTAGTTTAGTAATTTGATTGAAAGCCATCGAAATACTAGTTGGCAAACAAGACATCAAACTTTGCGGGTCGCACTTCAACGAAAATGGTTTTAATAAGTAAAAATGTTTTGTTATCAACTAAAAAAATACCTCCTCTTGATAAATAATGTGCTCTGGACAGCATAAAAAGCATGTACCATACTATTTGATTATCTTTTAACATTTCAAGGTGAATTTCTAATGTAACTTGCAACACTGCATCAAAAATGAGGCCTCTTTAACTTGGGTGTAATGTTTTCTTATTTTCAGACCATGTGTCAATCTGAGAACAGGCTATTCTCTTGAGAATAAGATTTGTTTAAGTTATATTTATGTGAGTTCTCATGAGCAACCATTAAACAAAGAAATGATACTCTAGGGAATGACATGCCATCTGAAATGGGAAAACCTGCACCCAAGGTAAAAATTTAAGTCTATAGAACCCTTTGAAGAGATGTCAAAGCAGCTCAATTTGGAGTACAAAACAAAAGAATTTCAATCTCCTGAGAATTGGAAACCTGTTGCTTTGTACTCCAAATTTAGCTGCATCCCGATGTGCTGCAAAGCAGTTATATCCTGGTTTATTAACTAGCATTATTTAGTTACCAAATATATATACAATTTAACTTTATTTTTCCTGTTTTGCTTCAATGATGTATGACATGAACTCAAACATTTTTTCGTGAAGTGTTGAAATACTTCCATACAGTGATCACTTTTCAACTTACAGAAAGCATACTTCATTTCCATGGTAACACTGCCGACCTCATTTTAACATACTTGACAAGAAGGTTAGGTAAAAAAGAAATGAAATTAAGTTTCTGTATATTCAAAATTTTTATATTTCTCTTTCCTCTTCTTTGATTCTTCCATATTTCTTTTTTGTCTTTCTCTTGACTATACAAAAATAAAACAAAACATGATTAGGTACTAATCCAGCTGAGTTGACCTTCAGAACAAACTCAAGGTCAACCAATCAGAATTGAGGATTCAACATCGTATTTTGATTAGCATTTCCCATTATTCCGCCAAGAGAATTTATGAAATACGAGTTCTTCCTTCTTTAAATTAATTGTAAACGCTAGTCGAACTCATGGAGGAATTTCATTTCAATCAACAAGAAAAATCTACATTGTATACTCAGAAAATGCTCGAAAAATGCTAACCAAAAATAGTGACCCATAATTCCTTTTTGGGAAGGCGATCAAATCAGCTGGATGTGTCAAAAATAATTTTTAGTTTTGTAGAGATTAACGAATACGTACTGTTCATTTACAGTGAGACTACTGTAACCAGAGCCACTTAGACAGTGAGAACCAATCAAAATACAGAATAAAAAGAATTCATTGTCAAGCCAATCAGAGACCATCATTTGATAAAACAGTAGCATTTCAACATTGAGTCCATCCTATCAGGGATTTACTGGACGCATAATCCTGCATCCCATATGCATCAAATAAATTGAAGTTGGACTCAAAAAAATACATTCAATAGACTTAATCAGCTAATTCAAAACCTCTGGGAATAAGAACTTTTTTTCCAAAAAAATTTCACGTGATATCAAAATACAAAACACAAAGAATCTTATTCCCAAGAGATTTGAATTGGATGGAAACGTACATAGCAACGTGTTAGCCGATTAGGTCTATAGGACATGTTTTCTTCCTAAAATATAAGAATATGAGTCCAGTGGACCCCCAAACAACTAACCCAGGAAAATCCCTGATCTGATGCAACAAAATTTATTCCGATTCAAATGAGAAAGAGATGAATGTTTAAACAACTTTTGCTGTGTACAGGTTTCTGATTGGCTCGAATACCCAAAGTTTGAATGCATTGTGTTCATTCTACATTTTGATTGGTCATATCAGGTTCTCGCTTTCAAGTGGCCCTGCATGGTTATAGACCCCTTGCAGCATGTCGGAATGCAGCTCAATTTGGAAGACAAAACAATAGGTTTTATTAAATTCTCAGGAGAATATTTTGTTTGTCCTACAAATTGTGCTGCTTTGACGTCACGTTAAAGGGGTCTATATAGAACTCTGGTTGGCAAATTAATATCAATGTTACAGTGTGATGTGCAAAAGTTTGACTGGGGATATATAATGTATTCTTTTATGCAAGGGCTTTTGTACAATTAAACCGGCACATTTTGATGTGAAGCTGGCCCCTTTTTCCCAATATGGCATGTAAAGGCTTGTTTGGCAGCAAAAAGCCAGTGCATTGAAGTATGCGAATACATTAAAATTAATGTGGTCATACTTTTGCATGTCACACTGTGACTTGAATATCACTATCAACTACTTGAACGTGTTCTCAAAAATAATCATACCTCTGCTTTTAGGCAACGCTGTAAGTTGCGCTCAATGTCATTGCATTTCCCCAGGAACTTTCCAAACCTATGCTTTTGTATTTAAAAACACAGAAAATAGAATCATTCACTTATCATTACAAAAACAGGCCACCAAATATAGCTCCCATTTTGGGCTATCGTGGGAGAAAATTTAAAAACTTGACTTGACATTATTTTCTGTGTCATGCAGAATGTTCATCAGATGAAATTGCAAATTTACAATAGAATTCTTTCTGGCTGACAGCACATGGTGGTCAGTGTTTGACCATCATTTGGGGCACTGAATAATTATCAGCTGTTTCAAACACAGCTCATTAGAAGTTCAAACAAAACATCAACTGAAAAATACTTAGTTTTTTTACAAATTAAAATCAAAGGTAGTGCAGCAATAAAGTGCACCTGCCTCTCTCCTCTGGAGTCTCGGGTTTGATTCCTGGACCCGGTATCACTTGTGACCCCGGGCATGTGAGTAGAGTTTGTTGGTCGCGAGTTTGATACCTATATCTCTTCCAAAAATACGTGTTGAAAAACACCTTGAAAACTCGACCAGCAAAATCACAATATATCAAAAAAAGGAAGCAAATAAGCAAAAAAATATAAATAAATAAATAAAACAAATCACCAAAAACATAGTAAAACCAAGAAAGAGTTTCATCGAAAGCAAACTCGTTGCATAACGTTGAACATTTTTTCAAAGAAATTAAACGAAATACCTCGTCATGGCACTTATTCAACATTTCGATGAGTTCCAGACATCTATCATGAAGATGTGGTGCTAGTAGAGGATGCATGATCACCCAGGATAGCAAGGTTTCTGACCAGATAGTTGTTGCTCAAATCAACTAAACTCGGCCGCCATTTTTGTTTTGTTCGAATGACTTCGGCTCGAGTTGGGTTTCCTGTGGTAGCTGAAGCATGAAACCACAGGTAGCCCCAGAAGTGTGTTCGAAATGAAGTAATGAATGAATATACGAATGAATGAAGGAATGAATGAATGAATGAATGAATAATAAATGGTAAGTGAAGGATGAATTAACCAATTGATTTATCTATTCGAGATACAATTTGATCTGGTTGAATTAAAAACTCACCCTTATAAATGCCTCTTACTTGTCTCATTGTGATGGCATATACGTTTTGTCACTGACAGTAGGGCATATCTTCTTGGCCCTAGGTATCGATATCTCCCCAACACTTTTCCTCTGATGGCATGTGCATGTCTTCACGAACGATTTTTTTAAAACAAGTTATACTGAGATAAAATTTAATTTCTCGAATATTCACTGGCTTAACCATCGATACCAATAAATATATTGTTTTGGTTCAATTTTGAGTCATGGTCCTTTTCAGTTAAGAGTCGTTGGTTGGTTGGTTGGTTGGTTGGTTGGTTGGTTGGTTGGTTGGTTGGTTGGTTGGTTGGTTGGTTGGTTGGTTGGTTGGTTGGTTGGTTGGTTGGTTGGTTGGTTGGTTGGTTGGTTGGTTGGTTGGTTGGTTGGTTGGTTGGTTGGTTGGTTGGTTGGTTGGTTGGTTGGTTGGTTGGTTGGTTGGTTGGTTGGTTGGTTGGTTGGTTGGTTGGTTGGTTGGTTGGTTGGTTGGTTGGTTGGTTGGTTGGTTGGTTGGTTGGTTGGTTGGTTGGTTGGTTGGTTGGTTGGTTGGTTGGTTGGTTGGTTGGTTGGTTGGTTGGTTGGTTGGTTGGTTGGTTGGTTGGTTGGTTGGTTGGTTGGTTGGTTGGTTGGTTGGTTGGTTGGTTGGTTGGTTGGTTGGTTGGTTGGTTGGTTGGTTGGTTGGTTGGTTGGTTGGTTGGTTGGTTGCAAGGAAGCAAGGAAGCAAGGAAGCAAGGAAGCAAGGAAGCAAGGAAGCAAGGAAGCAAGGAAGCAAGGAAGCAAGGAAGCAAGGAAGCAAGGAAGCAAGGAAGCAAGGAAGCAAGGAAGCAAGGAAGCAAGGAAGCAAGGAAGCAAGGAAGCAAGGAAGCAAGGAAGCAAGGAAGCAAGGAAGCAAGGAAGCAAGGAAGCAAGGAAAAGAGATGGGTTTTCGTGACGGCAAATTGTAGAATTTCGATTTAACTCTTTATTTACAGTAAAAATATTTAGTGCTAAAAACTTGCAAAAAAAAAAAAAAAAAACCCATAAAATAATCGCTTTCATTTTACAAAAATATCTATCTCTGATAACTGATACAACAAAGTATGAAAATATAATTCAAGATTTCAAAATCTAATATGCTTCATTGAGGTTTGGTGAATGGGGGACCTAAATGGAAGTAAAAGGAAGATGGAATTAAAAAACAACAGAAAATAAAGAAAAAATGAACGCATAAATGAACAATTAAACAAATAAGTTAGTGCCCCCCAATTGTTGGTAATTGTTTGTTTGTTTATTTACCTGTTTTTTGGACTTTTTTTTGCACTAGGTACACCCCCCCCCCCCCCCACACACACACTTTTTGTAGAGAAAGCTTTATTCCCTATTTCGTCGCAAATATCGCGGTATTTTTTTCTTTTTTGCTTCGGTGATTTTTGGCAGAGGTGCCCCCCGGAACCTAGGTCCTTGCTACGCCCCTGCCGGTTAGTGCAAAAGGTTCAATTACAGAGATATACCTGTACATGGGCAAGTAACCAGACCATTTGAACACGCATTTGAATTAGATTGTACAACAGCACTGCAATCATTTACCTTAATTGTCACTCTCCTCTGCGTTTTCTCTGAACTCTACATTTCCTCTTTTACGACAGCCTATAAAAAGAAGATAAAACGATGATGACTGTGTATTCTGCCTCGACTAAACTGTAGTATAGAGACGCTCAAACTTGCTCAAACTCGCCTATAAACCCCTTGCGCGTGACGTCAGAACAGCTCAATTTGGAGGGCAAAACAAAAGAATTTTAATCTCCTGAGTATTGGAACCTATTGTATTGCCCTCCAAATTGAGCTGCATTCCGACGTGCTACAAGGGGCCCATAATACTAATATTGGTATGATTTTTTATGTGATGAGGATGAATTATTGATTAAGAATAAGAGATATTTTTTTGCGACTTTCAAAAGCTTGCCACTCAATAAATATTCATCTAAAAATGCTCAAACTCCGCTTTAATACTAATATTGGTATGATCTTTCTTGTGATGGGGATCATTTCTTAATAACGCTAATATTATCGTTCTGCTCAAGTCCCTTCATCTATTCCGGAATGGCTAATACTGCTTACTCTTTTTGTACGCATTCCATATCCTGACGGTTTTGTCCCAAGATGCTGAGACGTACTACAACAAGTCAAAAGGAAAGTGTAACTAACTCTTTCTTTGTCATCATTATCTTTCATCGTCGCCATCATCACTTTCATCACCATCATCATCACCACAATCCAATCATCATTATCATCATCACAAGATCGCCGTCATTATCACAACCATTATCGTTATCATCATCAACATGACCGGCAACCATCATCATCAGCATCATCAACATCATCAACATGATAATCATCACAAACAATCATCACCTTCACCATTTTCATTATCCAACATCATCGACATTATCACCAACACTATTATAATCATACCATCACTCATCACCATCATTAACGTGATCATCATCATAAACAATCATCACCTTCATCATTTTCATAATCCATCATCATCGACATTATCACCAACACTATTATAATCATACCATCACTCATCGCCATCATTAACGTGATCATCATCATAAACAATCATCACCTTCATCATTTTCATTATCCATCATCATCGACATTATCACCAACACTATCATAATGTTATCATATCATCACTCATCACCATCAATATTATCTTTATGATCACCACGTTTAAATGCATATAAAAATCATCATCATCAGTTTCCACCACATACGCACCATCCCCACCCAAGGAGCAAATACCTGAGATCTTTCAGGAATATGTATGAGGCATCGAACACTATCGGTATGGCCGACATTCTTCTGTACTATTTTACGAGCCTCTGGATCATACACTCTGCAGTCAAATAAATGAAATATGTTAGTAACTTACCTATACACACCAGGTACTAACCAACACTGCTCTGGACAATACTAGACTATACAGCCACTGATCTGGTCAATACTAACCTGATTAATTCCTGGACACAGAGATACTACACAGCCACTGATCTGGTCAATACTTACCTGATTACTTCCTGGACACAGAGATACTACACAGCCACTGATCTGGTCAATACTAACCTGATTACTTCCTGGACACAGAGATACTACACAGCCACTGATCTGGTCAATACTAACCTGATTACTTCCTGGACACCAGCCACTATACAGCCATTGACCTGGTCAATACAAAGTGCCGACACGCTACCTAGGGCGCTGAGTACGAGGTCACATGACATTCCATCAGCGCTCTTAAATAAAAATTTTAGGGTTAAAAAAAAGTTGTAAGACAATTGGACTTTGACCAACAACTAAGCTTACCCAAACACGAATTGTACCATCTTCCGATCCAGTGACCCATTTGTTCGAAACTGAGCTCCATTTGACCTTAAGAACCAATAGAATTAAGTTTAAGAAAAGGCAGAAGAACTGAATAAAAGAATCAAACTGTAAATCTGTAAAAGGGAAGTTTACTGGGTGGCCTTGCTGTACAGCTACCTCATCCCCTAATGCCGAGAATACTTCAACTGGAAATACAGAAACAACCAAGTTTCCAGTTTTCTGTCACTCAGGTTAACAGTTCTGTCGATACTGTGTAGAATATTCATGTGTTCCAGTGAAGGTTCTAGGAATTTTCAAACTTCAACAATACAAACATTTTGAGATTCCACGAACCTTCACTGAAACATGTACGCATGAATATATCATGGCTATAGCTGGGTTTCACTTGACGTCATTTCCTGTCTCGTGCGGAATGTTCCTCAGCTGAATCACAAGTTTTCACAAGAATTCTTTCTGGCTGACAGC
Source organism: Anthopleura xanthogrammica (assembly GCA_964019055.1). Lineage (NCBI taxonomy): Eukaryota > Metazoa > Cnidaria > Anthozoa > Actiniaria > Actiniidae > Anthopleura > Anthopleura xanthogrammica. Next base: position 12,132,227 of record OZ025210.1, read on the forward strand.
ACATGGTGGTCAGTGTTTGACCACCATTTGAAGCAGATAATGAGATTCAAAGACTTTTATCAGCTGATTGAAACCCAGCTATTCCTGACCAACCGAGAATTCGAAACTGGGATATTGTTTTGACTTTATCCTTAATTTAGGAGCTAGCTATTGGTACCTGTGTTACTTCAGCCTCGTGACCTTGTAGTATGGCTGATAATTTCATTTCATTACCCTTGTCAGAAAACTGACGGATATAAACAAGCTTGTCGGAAGATGCGTATGCAAACTCATTTCTAGAAATAAAGATGAATAGATGAATGGATGAAAGAACGGATGGTGCATGAATGTTTATACTTTACACATTACTTTTGAATGAAGAGTATCGTTATGGTGAAGTTCTTATAAGGAAACGGAGAGAAGAAATGAAAAAAGAAAAGAAACAGAGAAGAGAAGAGAACACAAGGAAAGAGAGAGTGTGGAAGTGAAAGATGAGAAAGATAACTTTAGGATGGGATAGGAAGGGAAGGGAAGGGAAGGGAAGGTCAGACGAGAGAAGAGAAGAGAAGGGAAGAGAAGAGAAGGAAAAAAAAGAGAAGAGAGGAGAGGAGAGGAGAGGAGAGGAGAAGAGAAGAGAAGAGAAGCAATACCCTGGCCAACTAACCTCTCAACACTGTATGTCAAATCCATAATAATACCATCAGATGCTAACTCCTCGCTTTCGGTAGACTTTAGTTCTGCGTTACGAAATACATCGTGCAGCCTATGTCAGGAAGGAATCAACATTGTAGAAAAACATTTTTTTTCCAGAAATATTTATCGCTTCTCGCCTCTGGGATCTCAGGTTCGCCTAACAAACTCTACTCACATGTGATGTTGAGTCCATCAATTATTTTTTGATCAAATGTGAGTAGAGTTTGTTAGATTATCTGGTTTTCCTCCCTTCGCAAAACCTAACTAAATAAATTGAATTCAACCTTTAAGTTATAGCGGTGCCCTGACTTAGATCAGCCCAGAGGTTTTTTCCGGGTTCGATAGGTTTAATCTGCGAGTTAGCCACGCCCTGACTTAGATCAGCCCAGAGGTTGTTTCATAATGGTAATTGAACTAAGTGGAGTGCAATTTGGTCTGATATCAAACGCGCGATAACAAAATCACACGACCGCGTAGCGGGAGTGTGATTTGTAATCGCAAGTTTGATATCAGACCAAAATTGCACGACACGAAGTTCAATTATCACTTTATTATATCCATTTTGAAATCATACTAGATAGACACTAAATTTGTGATAAATACAAAAGTATTTATTCACAAATAGCCGGTATTTTGTTTCTTTTTGTAACAAAAAATTCCAGTCAAACTTGAAAAAAGCTACATTTTATGTTCCTTATTTGCTGTAATCTGATTGGCTAATTACATACAATCCTGTAATCTGATTGGTTACCTTTTCTAGTGTTGCATTGTGATTGGCTGACAAAAAGATGCGATTCGGACTCAAAATAGTGCGATTCAGACTCAAAATAGTGCGATTCGTGCTTGAATCAATCTACTGAGAGCCAATCAGATTACAGGATTTGCTATTGATTTCAAAGTGGATATAATAAAGGGTTTAATCTGCGAGTTAGCCACGCCCTGACTTAGATCAGCCCCGGGGTTATTTCAGGGAATGATCTGTGAGTTTGCCGTGCCCTGACAGATAGATTAACCCAGAGGTTGTTTCAGCAACACAAATTTCGTACCTTGCTTTTTCGAGATCCCAAAGAAGAATTCTCCTGTCCCAACCAGTGCTTATCTGGGCAGTAAAAAAAAATGGATATTAGGAAAAATAACCGCCTAAAAAAAGCATACTAGTTATACGATGGTTTTGAGTGGTAATTTATAGTATACGGCTGTTTCAAAAAAGGTTGGCGAAGGTTTTGTTGCATGTTGCATGCCGAGCCGAAATTCACTATGGGTGATGGGAATTCAAGCAACGAAAGGTCACAATAATATGGAATTTTCCCAGACTTTTTCTATTTATTAACTAATTATGTACAACAACAAAACACAACAAGAACAATGTAAGGCAGGGTAACCGCAACAGCCGTGGTAGGCCAATTACTGCGGGCCCGTACTATCGATCACTAATAAAACATATATCGAAACTATAAAACCAGTAGCAGCAGGTTAAGGGCAGTGTAAGGCTACGCGAGGTATTGCACTTCAGACAAACAGTCTTAAAGGTTCTAGGATTTCCAGGGTCATAAATAGCTTGCAATGATTTGAAATAGTAATTGAACATTACAGCTTTGAATGAGCTTAAATTTATCATATTAAGGTTCAGTTCTTCAGCGAGAGTTTTCCAGATTCTAATTGTTCTTACAGTAAATGAACGTTGCAGGTTTTCCCAGCATATTTTCTTCTGTGTTGACATTATTTACTTATGAATATAATAAATTTCAAGCTCGAAAATCAACATGCAATATTAAATGCAGCGTGCATGCAACAAAACCTTCATCAACTTTTTTTGAAATACATGAAACTTCAGACGAGCAAGTTTACCAAGAAAACCCAAGCGACAGGTGGGATATTCCATAGTGTCTACAAGAAAACGTTGTGCACTATGCTTACCAATTAAAAGTGGTCCAAAACCCGTCCTCCTTGCCCACCACAGCAAGCCCAGTCACATAACTGGCGAGTTCTAACAAACTATGCTTACCGACACCGCTGCAGAACGTCTGCGCATGCGCGAGTTTCAATATCTCCGAATTCACAGAGTAAAGTCTCCCTTGGCAAGCCCTTCCTGTTCTTGTTTTTTCAGCCCTCATGCATATACTAGTTTTGTTTGAACCATCTACTACCACTACCACTCGTAAAAACAACATCAAGAAAATAGCGATAGCAGTACTCGACGGCTGCACGCGACCCACTTTAAACTTCATTTTCACCTTTGGTGCAAACGTAAAACTATGTGGTGCAAAAAGTATGTTATTTTATATATGACACTGTAGCTACTCTGAAAATTTCTCGCTCGGCTTTGCTTTATTCGCTTCGGCTTTTTGAATTTCGCGCCATGGTAGCAAGGTTTGTTCACAAAACAAATAATTTTTAGCGCATGCGCATTGCGTTCTGCAGCGGTGTCATGCTTACCAAGTACGTGGTCCCAAACCCGGCCTCCTTGCCCACCACAGCAAGCCCAGTCACATAACTGGTGTGTTCTGTGAAAACGTGTTTGCAGATAAAACCGGCTACGCGATTAGTGACGGAGTCTTTGTCATCTTCCCTTTTTGGATTCTAGGAAAAAATTATAATCACAATTCAGCTAGCATGCAGTGGCATCTTTACAGAATACCTCTTGATCTACTGATTCATGATCTTCATCTAATAACCGCTATGTCATCATTATTTTAGCTCTTCTTCGTTTTAAATCTGGCATTTTCTGAAGTTTATTATCTGCAAGTCAAAACTGCATACTTTTCGAAACCGTCATTTTTTTTGGCTAATTATAGGCCACTGTTTTTGAGAGCATGAAGCGACTAAAAGTATCAATCTGCCCTCCCCCAGCATACAAACACCCAAGGTTGGCTTGTTGGCATGTATTGACACATTTTGATGGAATGAGATCCTGAGCTTGATAGCATAAGTCGGCACTGGGTGTTACTTACTCCCCTCCCTCAAAGTTGGATCCTCGCAATCGTTTACCGGCAGGTTTTCATTACGTGGAACTCGGTCTTACCTCATCGTCTGTCTTGCTGCTAAAGGCCTTGTCTCCTAGTAATATGGCGTATTTAAAGAGGAGGCTCTCATCTGCTGGGCGCATGTTCTGCAGGACCGAAACGGCTTTTTCATCGAAACCCCAGACGTCTGGGAAAATCAATCAATCGTCAAATAATCAATGTTCGTTCGTTCGTTCGTTCGTTCGTTCGTTCGTTCGTTCGTTCGTTCGTTCGTTCGTTCGTTCGTTCGTTCGTTCGTTCGTTCGTTCGTTCGTTCGTTCGTTCGTTCGTTCGTTCGTTCGTTCGTTCGTTCGTTCGTTCGTTCGTTCGTTCGTTCGTTCGTTCGTTCGTTCGTTCGTTCGTTCGTTCGTTCGTTCGTTCGTTCGTTCGTTCGTTCGTTCGTTCGTTCGTTCGTTCGTTCGTTCGTTCGTTCGTTCGTTCGTTCGTTCGTTCGTTCGTTCGTTTATCCATTTAGTAAGCCAGCCATTCCTTCTTTCGTTTTTTCATTCATTCATCCATCCATTCCTTTCTTCCTTCCTTTCCTCCCTCATTCATCCATCCATTCATTCCTTTCCTCCGCCCTCCCTCCCTCCTTCCATTCCTTCCTAACTTCCTTCCTTCCTCCATCCATTCATCAATCCATCCATCCCTCCCTTTCGTCCATCTTTCCTTCCTCCATGCTCCATCCATTCCTCCATCCATTCATCAATCCATCCATCCCTCCCTTTCGTCCATCTTTCCTTCCTCCATGCTCCATCCATTCCTCCATCCATTCATCAATCCATCCATCCCTCCCTTTCGTCCATCTTTCCTTCCTCCTTGCTCCATCCATTCCTCCATCCATCCATTCCTCCATCCATCCATTCCTCCATCCATCAATTCCTCCATCCATCCATTCCTCCATCCCATCCATTCATCCATCCATCCATCCATCCATCCATCCATTCCTCCATCCATCAATTCCTCCATCCATCCATTCCTCCATCCCATCCATTCATCCATCCATCCATCCATCCATCCATTCCTCCATCCATCAATTCCTCCATCCATCCATTCCTCCATCCATCCATTCCTCCATCCATCAATTCCTCCATCCATCCATTCCTCCATCCATTCATCAATCCATCCATCCCTCCCTTTCGTCCATCTTTCCTTCCTCCTTGCTCCATCCATTCCTCCATCCATCCATTCCTCCATCCATCCATTCCTCCATCCATCAATTCCTCCATCCATCCATTCCTCCATCCCATCCATTCATCCATCCATCCATCCATCCATCCATCCATTCCTCCATCCATCCATTCCTCCATCCATCCATTCCTCCATCCCATCCATTCCTCCATCCCATCCATTCCTCCATCCATCCATCCATCCATCCATCCATTCCTCCATCCCATCCATTCCTCCATCCCATCCATTCATCCATCCATCCATCCATCCATCCATCCATTCCTCCATCCCATCCATTCCTCCATCCCATCCATTCCTCCATCCATCCATCTATTTATTCATTCATTTAATTAGTAATTGGATTTCAAGATATTTCCTTACAGATATCTACTTACAGATATTATGATCCTCGGATGCAACAACCAGTAGGTCAAGATTTTCGACAAAAACAGATCGTAACAAAGCTATGTTACTAGTGTGATCCGAGGTGCTGGAAATCTAAACGTACAGTAGAAAAAAAAACTAAAATAAATTAATAATATCAAGAGAGCATAAATAAGAGAGGGAACTGAACTTCTTAATACCGCGCGCGCCATGTGAATTCCCGGTTGGGCTATTTTTAGCATCCAAATTCGATTGTTATTTTTTTGATGGCGTGGACGTGAGCGCGCGAGCTCAAAAACAACATACTTTTCGTCGATTTTTCTCACTTTTTTCAACAAAATCTATTAGATAAAGCAAAAAGATCAGGATTGGCTATGTTCTGTTCTCTGATAAAACACGACTGAGGCTGTTGAACTACTAAAAAGACGCGAAATTAATGTTTTTCCCCAAAAATCTTTACAGGCTTTCGCTACTTCCAGGTTTCGATGAAGCACACCATTTTTGACGCACAGGAGTAGGGTATGACGAAAATTGTTTGCACGCGGATGCACAGGTTCCCGGTGTCCTACCTTGTTAATAGTATTGGAAAAAGATGGCTTGTTCTTGTAATTTGAGTTTAGGTCTCTGCTGTACTGTTTGCTTGTTCCTCTAATTGAATCAAATTTTTCTGCGATCTGAGCTGCTAGTCTTGCTTTGCCTTCGCTGTGGAGTAGCAGCTCCTTACTAAACAAACAAACACATGGAAATGAGTAGCCTCCTTTGCAGACGTTCTTAGGATCGTCACGTCGTGACGCAACGTTTCTCTAGCATCAAACTTGGTCGAACCTCGGAAATACCCTCTTGTATGATCAAAGATTACGCACTTCGCTCTGCTGGAGTTCACCAATCAGAGCTTGAGGAATTTGATTAAAATTCACATGATTCAAATTTATGCCAGTCCACAAAAAATGTATCTCACAATCTCAACTGTAAGTTCATGTCCCTAAGACAATAGGTATTCTGTGCGATGGACGACAACGACAACATATTTTATTGGCTCCGTATAAATAATTTTACCTTGGAGTTTGTAACTAATAAAAAAATAGTATAATATAATTGTATATGGCATCAGCAATCACAGCCCTTGTATTTTTGGGCTTAGTCCGGCAGCCCCCCTCCACCACCGCCAAAACTGCGGGTCGGGGGGGGGGGGGGGGTCAAAAAACCGTGTCCAAAAAAATGTGTAAGAGCACATCACATTATGCAAGTAGCAGCTAGAAGGACCGGTACCCTACTGACCTGTACATGAAGTTATTTGATTGCAATCGCTCCCATTTGGCAACGTTACCATCTTCACCACCACTGAAGATCAAGATAGGCACCTTACGTGCTGCAGAAAACAAACAAACAAACTAAATGAGTCATTCATGCATTCATGCATTCTGTCAGTCAGTTGGTCGGTCGGTCAGTGGGTCAGTCGGTCGGTCGGTCGGTCGGTCGGTTGATCGGTCGGTCAGTCAGTCAGTCAGCAAGCCATTGCTGACAGAAGAAAGAATCTAGCAATAGTACTTACTGTATACTAGTGTATCCACAGGACACTTATTCTTGAGTGTGGTTAAACAACCAGATGAGTTGTACTTCCAGAAAATCAAGTTACGCCTGCTATTTGTCCCTGTTCGTAGAAAATTTATGTTTAAAAAAAGGTTCGAGCCAAAGGCAATTGACGATAGGTTATTCAAAGAACAAAAGAATAAAAAAAAAAAATTATGGACATGAATAATCAAGGTGTTCTTAATGGTTTCGTCCACTACAAGCAACACTGGATATCTCAACAATAAAATCCACAGACACCTCCACATATTGACGAGAATAATAAAAAGAGCCCCGGATCTGCTAAACAATGTTTGGACAATGATTAACGAACAATTTTTACACCCAAGCTGGACCAGAATGCAGAGTGTTCACTATCTCAAAAAAGTCCACGAATTCAATGTTGTTGTTTCTATGGTAACCTACCAATCACGTGACCCAGATCAGGTAAATAATGGAGAGAGACCAGTGGATACCTGAGGGGAATGAATAAACCAAAATCAGAACAAACCTTACAGTCACATCGATCGGGGGAGTGGGGGGGGGGGGGGGGGGGGTAGGAGGGGGGTGGGGGTAGAAAAATATCGATCCATAAAGTTTAGAGTGCTGTAGTAGTAGTACACTCGCCTCTCCCTTCTGGGGTCTCGGGTTCGATTCCTGGACTCAGCATCACATGTGAGTAGAGTTGGTCTCTCCCTTGAGTCAAGTATTTTTCTAGGTTCTCCAGTTTTCTTATCAATCTAATCACGTGCATTAGTGACTTACCCGTTGCTATCCTCGTTTTGAAATGTACCAATAAAATCTGATACCTAAAAAAGGGATTATTTTAATAATTATTATTAATTTTTATTTATTCCAATTTCTCTTTCTTGGTTGCTTTCCCTAATTTGAATTTTGACCTGGTGAGGGACTCTTTGTGGCAGTTGAAGTCTCAAGGAACCCGCATCGTTTGCACGATCGTTACACGTCCAGTCAAGAATAAAGATACAGGTAAGCTACTCTGGATTCCTCAGGCTTTCTCGCTCCAGTGCTTTATAATGGTAGGTTTTGGGAACCCTGTCTTTTATCACCGCGAAAAATTGGAGCAAAAATGGTTTTAGTACCCATGCTTCAGAAAAACCCGTTTCAGAAATAATTAAAAAATGGTCTGATGTGCGTTTCCACTAAAATTTATGTTCTTAGGTTAAATTCCTGAACTTGACATTCTTTGCGAGTAGAGTTTACAAGTTGGTTCTTTCCCTTAATTCCAGGGTTTTTCTCCAGGCTCGATAGTTAATTCTCCTTCTGTAGAACCCAACATGCTAAATTTCAATCCAGTCTGTGAGCTGACTTAGATCAGCCCAGAGGTTGTTTTATTGTTCCAAAGGTGTGAGTTATCCATGCCCTGACTTAGATCAGCCCAGAGGTTGTTTTATTGTTCCAAAGGTGCGAGTTATCCATGCCCTGACTTAGATCAGCCCAGAGGTTGTTTTATTGTTCCAAAGGTGCGAGTTATCCATGCCCTGACTTAGATCAGCCCAGAGGTTGTTTTATTGTTCCAAAGGTGCGAGTTATCCATGCCCTGACTTAGATCAGCCCAGAGGTTGTTTCAAGGTTCGATTTGTGAGTTAGCCATGCCCTGACTTAGATCAGCCTAGAGGTTGTTTCAAGGTTCGATTTGTGAGGTTCGATTTGTGAGTTAGCCATGCCCTGACTTAGATCAGCCCAGAGGTTGTTTCAAGGTTCGATTTGTGAGTTAGCCATGCCCTGACTTAGATCAGCCCAGAGGTTGTTTCAAGGTTCGATTTGTGAGTTAGCCGAGCCCATGATAACCCTTATCAAAGAAATGATACCTACATTATCACCAGACTTAGGGTCGTACATAGCAGCCTCTGCTGACCCCCCTGCAATCCAGATGGTCTTGATTGGACGGACATAACAGACAGCAGTTACGGCAGAACTGACAAAAAGCAGAATATGTTATCAATAAACATAGAATGATGATAATGAAATTGATTATAATGATGGCATCAGTGATGATAACGACAATGATGATGGTGATGATGACAGTCACAATAATGTTCATGGTGATGACAATGATAATGATAATGATAATGATGATGATAACGCTGGTAAAGGCCCGGACACACAGTGTAACATTGCTTGCAATATTACAGGCAATGTTGCAGAAGTAGGATCATTTCCACTTCAGCAATATTGCGTGCAACGAATGACATGGCTTGCAACATTGATTGCCTGTAACATTGCGCATAATGTTGCACCGTGTGTTCCTCTAGCTTAATGATGAGGGTTATGATGACAATGATTGTTGATGGTCATAATTTGATGACAATGATAATGGTGATAAATATAATAACACTTATCTATTAAGTAAATCTACATTACCTAAAGCCATCAAATTTATGCATAACTTGACCATCTTGTGACCAGACTTTGACACTCTTGTCAAAACTGCCTGTTAAAATCCTTCAAGGCAAACAAACCAGCAATATATCAGTAAATGCAATAAATGCCATGATTTGACAGCAATCTATGGTCCCGGTGCCCCTCAGTTACCATTGCTATGCTCCACAAGTTCAATAGACCCCTTTCATTTGACGTCAAAGCAGCTCAATTTGGAGGACAAAACAAAATAATTTCAATCTCCTGAGAATTGGAACCTATTGTTTTGTCCTCCAGATTGAGCTGCATTCTGATGTGCTGCAAGGGGTCTATAAAGTAGCTAGAATATCTTAGAATTTAAGTTTTTGATCACTAAAAAAGTATTATTATGAATTAGTATATTATTATTATTATATCATTATAGTATATTTTTTCTTGGTTGTTAAATTTCGTGTGAAAATACATGTAAAAGGAAATTGCTTTGTAACCCTAGTAATACTCTTTAAAACAGATACTGTGTAGTTGTTTGTGGGACGAGATTTTAATTCCACTGGAAAAAACTTTGATTTGCTATTGTATGAGTTGGAACCATGGATTCTATATTTTGATCTGATAATTAATTATTGTAGAAATAGATAATCTGCATGTTATAAAGCATGTGGGGGTTGGCAAAACATACATAATAGCACAGTGCTTAGCCATGGATAATTTTGGATACAAATGACATAACAGAAAGTTTGTACATGTATGCATGCTGTGTGCTCTCATAACGCATGCACCTCAACCAATCAGGAAGGAAAATAATGATTAGTTAAACATATATGGGACCTACCATGTGTTATTATCATTGTCACGTGCTAAACACATACAGATGATTCCTGCATCATGAGCCTTGGTTATCCTGTAGGATATAATAATACAACTTGCTGTTAGAGTGAAAGAAAAGTGATGCTGGTTTTAGTGAGAGCTTTCATCTGTGGCATAACATGTAATGTTTTCCCATTTCAGACCATTTGTCATTCCCTAGAGTATCATTTCTTTGTTTAACGGTTGTACATGAGAAGACACATGAATATGGATACAACTCGAACAAATAATCATGATGTTCTGAGAATGTCATATGGTCTGAAATGGGAAAACATTATGCCCAAGCCAAAAAGGTCTGCTTATAATTAGAACCCTTCTAACAAGACGTCAAAGCAACTCAGTTTGGAGGACAAAACAAAGATTTTCAATTTCCTAAGAATTGGAACCCATTGTTTTGTCCTCCATATTGAGCTACATTCTGGCATGCTGCAAGGGTCCATTGAGGATACTTTAGCTGTAAAAAAGCATCATCTTCATTCTCCAGCCCCCTCCCCTTATTCACTCTGCACCCTGGTGCTGTTTGATTTACCTTGAGACAACTGAGAGACTACTCTTGGTGTGATAGGAGAAGGAAGCATCATAAATAACAAGCATTTGGTCATACCTGAATAACAAATTAAAGCAAAAAAATAAATGAATGTTAATATATACAAAATGATGTAAAGCATTTTTTTGTTGATTATCACCATAACTACATGTATCATCAACATCCTCATCCTCATCCTCATCCTCATCCTCATCCTCATCGTCATCGTCATCCTCATCCTCATCCTCATCCTCATCCTCATCCTCATCCTCATCCTCATCCTCATCCTCATCCTCATCGTCATCCTCATCCTCATCCTCATCCTCATCCTCATCGTCATCGTCATCGTCATCGTCATCGTCATCCTCATCCTCATCCTCATCGTCATCGTCATCGTCATCGTCATCGTCATCGTCATCGTCATCGTCATCGTCATCGTCATCCTCATCCTCATCGTCATCGTCATCGTCATCCTCATCGTCATCCTCATCCTCATCCTCATCCTCATCCTCATCGTCATCCTCATCCTCATCCTCATCCTCATCCTCATCCTCATCGTCATCCTCATCCTCATCCTCATCCTCATCCTCATCCTCATCCTCATCCTCATCCTCATCCTCATCCTCATCCTCATCCTCATCGTCATCGTCATCCTCATCCTCATCCTCATCCTCATCCTCATCCTCATCCTCATCCTCATCCTCATCCTCATCCTCATCCTCATCGTCATCCTCATCGTCATCGTCATCCTCATCCTCATCCTCATCGTCATCGTCATCGTCATCCTCATCCTCATCGTCATCCTCATCCTCATCCTCATCGTCATCCTCATCCTCATCGTCATCCTCATCGTCATCGTCATCCTCATCCTCATCCTCATCCTCATCCTCATCCTCATCCTCATCCTCATCGTCATCCTCATCGTCATCGTCATCCTCATCCTCATCCTCATCCTCATCCTCATCCTCATCCTCATCCTCATCCTCATCCTCATCCTCATCCTCATCCTCATCCTCATCCTCATCCTCATCCTCATCCTCATCCTCATCCTCATCCTCATCCTCATCCTCATCGTCATCCTCATCCTCATCCTCATCCTCATCCTCATCCTCATCCTCATCCTCATCCTCATCCTCATCCTCATCCTCATCCTCATCCTCATCCTCATCAACATCATCACTCAGCTTAACTGTCTTCATAACAACTATCATCATCATCATCGCCATCATTATTATCATCATCATCATCAACATCATTATCATCAATATCAACATCATCATCACTATTCTAACGATCTTGACAAAGGATAGGGCCAATGGAAAAATAATGTTCATTTGGAATGCCATAATTATAATTAAATCCAACTTACCCAGCACTGTACACCCTTGATTCGTAACAGACCACACATTTGACAATATCTGTGTGCACACTGGACACAAAACCTTAAAAAAGACACACACATCAATAAGAAAGTGCACAGTACAGTACAGCATGGAAAGTTGTAGATTTATTATATATTGACATACTGTAATATTGGATGGGTGGATGGGTGGATGGATGGGTGGATGGGTCGAAAGGAAGAATGAGAAGAGGTTTGGTCTACAGGGATAGGTAGAAGGATGGGTTTGGATGAATTGGGATCAATGGGATTGGACAGGGTGGTTGGATGGATGAGATGGATGGAATGGGATGGATGGATGGGTGCCCATGGATGGCTGGCATGGAATGATAGGATGGAAAAACAGACAAATAGATGGGATCGATAGAATCAAAATTAATGTTCACTCTACCTTTAGGATCAAAGACATAGCCAACTTCTCTCCCTGAAGGAACAAACAAAATTGTTTCAGTAGAAATTAAAGCTGATCCTTTTTTTCAAAAAATACATTCTACAAAATTCATAAAAATTGTCCTCATCAAAAATCAGTCTGTATGAGATGTTGTACCTGGATCTTTCATAGTAAATACTTGCACTGTTGAACCAACTGCTGCAACCAGCTGATTACGACGAGTATTCCAAGCCATGCAGTAGACTGGAGAACCTATCTAAATATATAAAAAGTGGGAAATCTAAAATTGAAGCAAATTTATTACACCCCCCCCCCCCCCCCCCCCCCAAGGACCAGAGAAAGTGTAAGGCTTTTAAAGGGTATCAATTTAAGTGGGTTCATTAAATAAATTATATATAAATAAATACAAATAACCAATCTGGATGGAATTTACAGGCAAGCCATTGTAAAACTCATACAACAGATCAGATGCAGCTATAGTATAATATTATTGTATATTAAACAATTATTAGGGAATAGGTTATCAAATGTTGAGGAATATGTTAGACCCCTTGCAGCACTTTGGAATGCAGCGAAAATTTGGATGACAAAACAATAGGTTCTAATTCTCAGGAGATTGAAATTATTTTGTTTTGTCCTCAAAATTGAGCTGCTTTACATCATGTGCAAGCTGCGGTCTATAATTTAAATAAGACTAATAGTGGTGGGAAGGGGGAGGTTCAAAGTTTAAAATCTAGTAGAAACAAGTGGGCTGTGATTGCTGGTTACATAATTTATTATGATGTTATACTATATTTTATTGATTAAAAACTCCAATGTCAAATTATTTTTATACAGAACCAATAAAATATGTTATCATTGTTGTTGCCATAGTTAATGGAGTGGAATGGTTTGGAAACCTATTGTTCTAGACTTTTGTTTGGTTAGCGATGTTGAAACGTACCATCACGTGATATTGACCGTGCACAATGAACCAAAGCAAGTATGGCTGAAAATACTAGTTTCCGTACTATTTTCATGTACGAACATTTTGAAAGAGTAAAATTTTCATGCTAAGATTACAAAGAAGAGGATAAATAATTCCGCGCAGATACAGTTAAGTTACTAGATGATAAATAAGAAAGCGTTCAAAAAGGTGATTCCATTTTCAGTAAACAGTTAACCTCTGTCATGTAGGATTAATCAACAAATATCTCCTATTTTAGAATATTTTTGAGAAAAAAATCGTCTATGTTCCCTAATTTACGATGAACAAACGCTGCAACTTTTCCTTCTCTGTGCACGGTCAACGTCATATAACAATAGAAAAAGTCGAACAAAAACTTACAACAATAGGTTTCCAAACCATTCCACTCCATTAACTATGTTGTTGCCATTGTCTAGCAAACAGCAGAAAGGCTTAAGTCCCCTCCCCCAGTTCCCCCACCCCTACCGGGTTCCTCCCTTTCAATGGCCCCTGTAAGAGGCTACGCTTACTAATGAATCAAAACCTACTGGTATCCTGTCATGTACTGCTCCTCCTGAACCCCATGCAATGATTATTCCATCATTACTTGCAGAGAACAATAGTTTCGCATCTCCCCTGATAGTTTTTAGAAAGAAAAAGATAATGATTACAAGAGTAGATATCACATGAATTAGGAAAGGAAGTTGCAGATACAGAGTCATGAGAAAGTTGGTGATCTCCTACATCAACTATCATCACCATCACCAAGCCGGAACACTTTGAAAAAGCACAGGTGGTGTTTTGCTGCTAAATATAATGTGTTGCCTCGAACATTACTGTTCATCATCATGGGCTGGATCCCCAGGCTCACCATCATATGTTACTAAGTATAGTTGCTTTTTTTTTCTCCGCAAACCTGAGACCCCAGAGGTGAGAGGCGAGCACACTACATTACACAACTTATGATTCCTATTATGATTATATATAATTGAGAACAACAAAAAAATTGAAACAATAAAATATTGAGTCTAATTCATACAGTACTAAAAATTTAATTTCACAAACCAAAACAAAAAGCTTGTCACCCATCCTTCATGTTCATGTACAGTCCGTAACAGCTTCCCTGGCTCATTGGTGGAGTAGTCCCAAACCTTGATAACACCGTCTATCATTGAAAATGAAAATAAGAATAAAAATGTCATAGCTAGTACTTTACCTGGCCTGACCTGCAGGTCAATAGATTCGAGTGGCCGGACTGGCTGTAGACTTGGTCTGACTGTCTGCCGTTCGTGTGGCAGATAGTGGTAGAGGGATTGCTTACAGTTTAGGCTTGCTGGTTACCCGCCAAGCAAGTTTTTTATTTCTTTTATATTAAAATCAAATACATGTAAGTGTTGCCATTTTTATGTTGGATACAAATGACAAAAAACGAAAGTCTGGGTGAGCTCTCATAATGCCAGGACTCCCAACTTATCAGTACACAACATTTATAACAGTTACTTTCTGAAAACAAATAGTCGGAATAGCTGCAAAACTAAAGGGGGAGGGGAGGGGTGGTAACCTGACATGCTCTATGCTTCATGAGGTCTGAAAGGTTAATGAAGAGTCTTAGAAGCAGGGTCCAAAAATTTTATTACAACAGGAAATCCGCCTTTTCTGTTCCATGAAATTACAAGAATTTATAAAGTAGTTTTTCCCCTTCAAGTTAAACTCCTATAACCTTAAGTTAAGCTCACTACTTTGCCTTGTCAGTTATTAACTTATAAAGTTAATGAAGAAGAAATGCTCTTCATCTTCTCAAAACAAGAGCATCTCTTTCTCTGTTAAATATCACATAATTAGCACACTTATTTGCGAGTAAAATTACCTTCAAAGCCGATCAAGATTTCATGTTTCATAGGATTATACGTGACAGCAGTGATGGCTTTGTTATGAGTGTCTTTTATCATCGATAACTTTTCCATAGCCATCTTAAAGATGCTTTAGTAGGACCCTCTAGGCCTTTAAATGCTAGTAGTAATCCTTATGAAGTCTTAGGCATTGTTTGTACTACGAGAAGAAAGCAAAAAGACAACAAAGTTTTGGATCTTTCAACTTCGCGCCATCCGCCATGTTGAATTTGACGGTTGCTATGGTGACGTAGCAGTTGGGATACAGGGAACCCAATAGCCCAAAATAATTTCTATCATTCCTCTTTCTCTTTACACCCTCTCTACTGTGTGGAGTTATTCATATCATTTTAATATTTCTACTATTTTATTTATACTTAATTTTTACATAACATATCTCTGACTGTAACATTTATAACCGACACATTTTTTAAAATTAAAATTAAAATCAAAATTAAAAACCTTTCTTCGCTTCTTTCTTTTTTTTTTTCTTTCTTCCTTTCTTTCTTCCTTCCTTCCTTCCTTCCTTCCTTCCTTTCTTTGTTTATTATATTTGTAGCCACTTTTCCTATAATTCCCAGTTTCTTTCCATTCATTCTAATTATCTGAAGTCACTTCTTTCTATATTTCAATTCCTTATAACTTCCTTTCACGTGCACTTCATGTTCAGTTCCTTCCACAGGAAGCCCAAGTAATTACTTTTTATAAGGCACAGGCAGAAAAAACCTACCAGGGCTTCCTGTGGAAATATATAATAACTTATTAATAACACTATTAAAATGGTCCAAACTAATTAAAAATATTAGAATATTCTGTGAGGTTGACAGTATTTCATTTCGGGTTGACAGACAATATTTTTCGCCTTCTAGGTTAACCAATTTTTATCATTTATATAAAACGTTTTTGAAATAATAGGCAAGACCATCCAATTCGTCATCAGATCTGTATTTGCCTTTACTTCCCCTGGACTGGTATTCACTTTTTTTGTCTAAGTCAAAGGATACCAAAGCTTGAACAGGATCATGATCAAAGACCTGTTTTCGCTTTTCGAGTTCACCACCTATAATATATTTCTGTTTGTCTGAACCCAAATATACCGAAAAAAGATCGTCAGATACTTGTTGACGGAGTTTTACCTTTACATCAATGTACATGTAGTCAGCAAAAGCTCTTACATCTGATAGCTGTATATCACGAGTTACCACGAAGAAGTCAATGACTGTTTTCCGGTTTTGAGGCTCGTATTCATAGACTTCAAGGTCTTGCTCCTCGATACAATCCGATACGCTGTCGAGAGTGATATTGAAATCTCCACCAAGAACGACTGGCAGTTTCGTCTTGGAATCTATTTCTTTTATCACCAGTAAGAGGTCCTCAAATTTCTTCTTTCTTTTCTCGACTGATAGGCTGCTATATTCTCCGTGCCAAGATATCGCCACAAAGCTCCGTTCTGTTTTGATTTCAGTGAGCTTAGAGAAGCTTGCTCGCTCTTTAAATGTCACGAAATCCAGATACAATTTGTCGTTGAACGCATCTCGGAATAAATCCCACAATCCTGCAAACCCTTCGTCTTTCAGTACATCCTTACGATAAAGGACAGTGGCATCAAAATGCTCATGTGAAACAGCTTCGTATCTTTCTTCTATCTTTGGAACGTGGTTCTTAATGTAGCGTTTTCGCCATGGATTTTCTTGGAAATACAGGAGTGATGGCAGATGATCGTTCAAAAATTTGTTTATCATTTTCTTTTTCTCGTACCTTGTGCCATCTCCACCACCAATATTAAATGTTACCAAGGACAAAGCCATAGTTTCTATGGCAGTATATTCTCCAAACCATAACTACTAAGGACAATTATATATTTTTCTTCCTTGAATTCCAAGAAAAAATTAACCAGTGACATCCAGCTGTGCCGGTGTCAGTCAGGGTTTGTCACGCTTTGACCCAAAGGGTTTTGATGACAAGATGTAAATTCAGAAAAAATGGCACACGAAAATAAAATTCGGGGAAAAAATACCCTTTATTGTAAATATTAGGTTAGCCTATCGTACAATGTAAAATGCATTAAGAATGTAAAAAGCAAGGATGGCATATACGAAAATGCTGAAGGTATACGTAGGATCTATGAAAGATCTAATCAGCTCACAGAGAAAATCATGAAGTATAAAGAAGACGCTTATCACAAAACCAACAAGCATGATAGAGCCAGAAGGAGCCAGGATTTGCAATCGTGGACAGCTGTTTCGTCAGTCCTATTTGGGACTCGCCAGCACGATGTAGCAAAGTCCAAAGAAACTAAATATTGACGTTGGTTCAGTTTGAGATAAGCAAATTGTGATTTTTTTTATTGGGTATTTTAAAAATATTTTAAATATTTTAAAATTTTACTGTATAAATATCGGGCTAGCTATAACATTAAAATTTACATTGAATTGTAATAGCAGTAAGATGTTTACTGAAATTACTAGTTCATTGCATTTGATTTTGGGCTTCTGGTGAAAAACGTTACCATAAAAATTGAGATGAATAATACTACTAATCATATCCATTTTGAAATCATTAGCAAATCCTACAATCTGATTGGCTACAAAGTGTGCGATTTAAGCATTAATTGCACTATTTTGAATCATTAATTGCATCATTTTGTCAAACAATCACTTTTGAAGCTACATATAACTGTTGAGTATTTTAATATATTAAGTTTCAAAATGGAAATGATTAATAGGTAATAGAACTGAGTGTCTTGCAATTTTGGGCAGAAATCACACTCGTGATTAACAAATTGCACTCCCGCTGCGCGGTCGTGCAATTTTGTAATCACTCTTGCGATTTCAGCCCAAATTGCACTCAACTCAGTTCTATTACCATTATTAACAGCATCAAATTTGTTAAGGCATAATTTAAAAAAATCATTCTGGTGCTGACCTTAATGTTATTGACATTCGAATATAAATTTTTCGCCTTTTCTAAAAATATTTATATAAATAAAAAGCGATTATATAAGATAATCGGCAACACCATCCAATTCGTCATCAGGCAAGGATACCATTGCTTGAACAGGATATATCTATAAAATGTTATCAAAATAATCGGCAAAACCATCCAATTCGTCATATAAGTATAACGTTGCTTGAACAGGAGCATGATGAAAGACCTTGTTTTCACCATCGTACATATAGTTACCAAGTGCTTTTACATCTGATAGCTCTGCATCACACGTTACCAAAAAGAAGTCGATGACTGGTTCCCGTTCTGGAGTAGGTTCGTAACCATAGACCTTAAGATCTTGTTCTTTTATACAAGCCTTTACGCTGTCAAGAGGGATGTTAAAATCTCCACCGATAACGACTGGCAGCTTGGTCTTGAAATTTATTTCTTTTATCACCAGTAAAAGATCCTCAAATTTTTCTCTTCTTCTCGTTATTTTATACTCTCCGTGCCAAGATATCGCCACAAAGCTCTGTTTTGTTTTGATTTTAGTGAGCTTAGAGAAGCTTGCTCGCTCTTCAAATGTCGCGAAATCCATGGTCAGTTGAGAATTGCCGTCGAACGCTTCTTTGAACAAATTCAACAATTCTGTAGACTCTTCCTTTTTCCGGAAAATCTTTGAATCCAAAAAAAAGCAATTCAGATTTGAACAAGCCGGCTGTGTGTCATGCATCAGTGTTTGAAAGAAGCTTTGATATATTGGCTAGTGAAAATTTAATATATATAATTTATACACGCATTTATCGTTGCTAAGTAATTTGGAGCCAAAGCTTTTGGGTAAGACATAGATTCTTTATGTAATCAAAACTCCATGGATTTTCTTGTAAAAACAGTATTGAAGGCAACTACTGCACCTGTCCGTCGCTTACTGAAAAACGTGTTAATCAGTGTGTTTTTCTGATCCGCTATTTCACCCCTTCCATCACCAATATTCTAAAAATGTTACCACGGATAACATATTTTCAACAATGATGCCAGAATATTCTTCAAGCCGTAAATACTAAGGACAATATTTTTTCTTCCTTGAATTCCAAGCACAATTAACCAGTCACATCCAGCTGTGCCAGTGTCGGTCAGTGTTTGTCACGCTTTGACCCAAAGGATTTTGAAAAAATATGTAACACTTTTTCTTCAGTCTCTTTGGTTTTCTGTTATTGTCACTTGATCTGTTTCTTACATTTAAAACCCACAAAATTTGAAAATTATTGAACATTTTTTCATGATGTTTATTCGTTAATTCCCTTATTCTTTCCATTAATTTTCTTTGTTTGTCGCCTTCTGCACCAAGCAAGCAAGGATGGCTAGCAGTGAGAGTGCTCGACTCTCACCAATGCAACACAGGTTCGAGTCCTGCAGGGTTCGGGTCGTATGTGAGTAGAGTTGTTTGTTGGTTTGTGCCTTCCGGGTTCTCCGGTTCATCGAGTTTCCTCATTCCGCAAACATCAATTTCTAAATTCCAATTGGAATTTCAGTGGATGAATAGCTACTCTGCATGTAGAAATGCTATACTACTGCAGATAAATCCAATTTTAATTATTTATATTTATTTCTTGGTTTGCATCGTTTAACTTTCCTTTACTTTATGCTAAGTTCTTGCTTGGGCTTCCTGTACAAAAAGCGAGCATGACTCATCTCATCACAGGGAGCCCAATTCATATAAAAATGGCACATGAAAATACAACCATTGGGTTTGCATTGAGACTAAGAAATTTTATTAAATATCGGGCAACTATGCCATTAAAATTTACATTAAATTGTGATAGCAATAAGTAAGATGTTTAAAATAACTAGCTTGCTGCATTTGACTTTGGACTTCTGGGAAAAACTTTTCCATAAAAATTGAAATGAATAATACTAACTTATTAACAGCATAAATAGAAGATTACTTCATGGAAAGTGCGCTCGTACGATTTTTATTCACGAGTTATGAAGTATCATAAAACGAACAAACGAGTCTTCGAGCGCATGAGTTTTATGATACGATACAACGACTGACCTTAATGTTATTGGCATTCGAATATTATTTTTTCGCCTTTTCTAAAAATATTTAATATATAAATAAAATGTGATTAAAATGAGAGGCAACACCATCCAATTCGTCATCAGGCAAGGATACCATTGCTTGAACAGGATCGTGATCAAAGACTTGACTTCCATTAATGTACATATAGTTACCAAAAGCTCGTACATCTGAGAGCTCTACATCATGGTTTACCACAAAGAAGTCAATCTTATCCTTTCGCTCTCGGTTTGGAGTAGATTGGTAATCATAGACCTTAAGACCTTGTTCTTTTATACAAGCCTTTACGCTGTCAAGACTGATGTTGAAATCTCCACCGAGAATCAATGGCAGACTGGTGTTGGCATTTATTTCTCTTATTACCAGTAAAAGATCCTTTAATTTTTTCTCTTTCTTCCGGTCTGAAAGACCGCTATGTTGCCCGTGCCAAGATATCACCACAAAGCTCGTTTCGGTTTTGATTTCAGTGAGCTTAGAGAAGCTTGCTCGCTCTATAAATGTCACGAAATCCAGATGAGATTTGTTGTTGAACTTTACTCTGAATATCCCCTTTATAATTAGTAATTCTAGAGATTTTTCATTGCAATCGTACAGTCTATTCTTGCGATAAAGGACAATGGCATGAAGATTCTTATGTGCAACAGCTTCATATTTCTCCCTGATCTTTGGAACGTGGTTCTTTATGTAGTTCGAACGCCATGGATTTTCTTGGAGAAACAGTATTGATGGCAGGAGCACGTGTTCGTCGCTTAAAAATGTGTTGATCATCGTCTTTTTCTCGTACCTTGCGCCATCTCCACCACCAATATTAAATGTTACCAAGGACAAAGCCATAGTTTCTATGCCAGGATATTCTTCAAACCGTAAATTCTAAAAACAATTATTTTTACTTCCTTGAATTCCAACTGAATTCCAGTGACATCTAGTGTACCGATGTCAGTCAGTGTTTGTCCAGTCACGCTTCAACTGCGTAACACACTTTTTTTCCGTTTTTAGTTGCTTTCAATTCTTCTAGAATCTTTTCATTATTCTTTCTTTTATTCTAATTATTTTGTCATATTTTTCGTACATTTAAAACCTACAAAATTTCAGTGAAATTAATGAACGTTATTTTTTTTATTGTTACAACAGATACTTCCCATCGGAATATCAAGAAAATCTACCAGTGTTGTATTATTAGAAGGATCCTCTTAGAGTATTCCATGGCCACTGAGCAAATTAATGTTTCAGCCGAAGTAAATTTCGATTTCAGCACAGGTAGCCCAAGCTGGGTTTCTGTGGTCTCAAGCATATAAGCTTAAATAAGGATATGGTGAACCTTATAAACAATTATAAGTCATACAAGTAAATTAATATTCCTACTTGTGTCGTGGGTTTTCTTTTGGGTCTCTTTGAAGTTTCAGTAGTGAGCTAACTGTAATAGCCAGAGGCTAGACAGGACATGCAGACTAACAGTGACCTTGCAATGATAGATTCCCTTTTTCAACACCTTAGACAATTATTCACATGTCTCTATCATTGCAAGCTTACCGTTGGTCTTGCTTCGATGCAAAGGCATGGCTACCTTTTAAGATGGTGCAGGGAACTGTAAAAAGGATTATTGGAAATCGAAAATTGATAAACCGACGGAAAGCCCAAGCAAAGTATTTATACCTTATTACAAAGAAACTATGGTATGTGGAACTGTGTATCGTAAGAATAACTGAAGTATTTTTTGTAGTTAGCTTACCAATTTTTTCCTGTTTGTTCTTGCTACTGTTCTTTGTCTCTGTACGAGATTTGGAGCCAATGTCTGACGAGTTTTTAGTAACCTTTTTACGAGCCTACCAATATATTTTAAATAGTGTACTTTTTGTTTAGCTTTTGCTTGGGCTTCCTGTGGACAAAAGCTTGTGACTCATCTCATCACAGGGAGCCCAATAGACTATTTCCGAGATGCGCGGGCGCTTTCAAAAATATCGCAGGCGCAGACATGATCTCGAGGCATTTTCGGGCAGTGCTAATAGCACGCGTGATCTTGCCCGAAAATGCCTCTTTTTCATGTTTGCGCCTGCGATATTTTTGAAAGCGCTTGTGCATCTCGAAAATGGTCTATTCAAATAAAAGTTGCACATTAAAATAAAATTCGGGGAAAAAATGATCTTTATTGAAAATATTGGGTATACACCAAGAAAGTATACTAAAATATCAACTACCTAAACCGTTACATTAGATGATGATTTAATAATAGCGCTGGTTACTGAATTCTAGTTTTTTTACTGAGTGAATCTCAGTTTGTTTATAGTAAAATATTAATATTTGATTCACCATGACAGTTTTCTTTATCAGAAAATTTATAAATTTTTGTAATTACAAATGCAATAAATTTAAATTACCTTTTTCTGTTAATGACTTTTGTAAACTGTTGCAGTCTTTGGAGGCTGAGCACTGGAAATTAAAGTACTTTGCCCTGTAGCAATCCTTGTTTTTGGAAGATTGAAAAGACTTTCGTATTCTATAAGTAGTTTTCGGACTTCGTAGACTTGATCTTTATGGTATATAATCTTAGCTAGTGATCTAGTTGTACAACTGCTCTCACAGGACACTGGTACTCGCCGGTGCACAATTCTGAATAATTACTTGAATTTAGCGTAGGAAGCACCTACGATTTCGTAGCATTAGAAGTTTGAACATTGTTTGTGTACATGTAGTTGTGTCTGCCTTAGGTATGGCTTGATTTTGAAAAATATCAAGTTTGTCTGCCATCGCAGAAAAAGTTTTTATTCAGATTGCTAGATTAGAAAGCCGTGCATGTAGTGAAGCACAAACTGCCAGTAGTTTTCCCTTGATCATACGCATACCGGCCATCATTACTTGAATACATAATCAAATACTACAATTATTGAGAGAGAAAACATATCAAAATCATTGCATACATTTGAGGACATTTAATATTGGTGACTGGTATATAATACGCTCACTACTGCGCTTGCGCATATATTAACATATCCAAGATGGCGGGCCTAAGGAAAAGAGTCTCACGCCCCCCAAAACGATTCATGAATGAATACGACGAATACAGTGAAGAGAAACCCTCAAAAAAGCCTCAAAAGCAAAAAATAGACAAGACCCTTTATGACATAGAAGTCAAAGAAGTTGATAAGGCAAAGAAGCGATTGAAAATTCATTTTGTAGGGTATAGTGACAAGTTCGACGAGTGGCGTGATTTTGACGTTGAGGAGTATTACTTTCCTTTTATTCGCCATGAAAAGAACTTTGTTCCAAGCAACGTATCCCTTAAAGACCGAAGAGATGTGTTTCACAGTCAACTCTATCGTGCTGTAAAGAGAAAGCTTTGGTCTGGCCGTAGGGACGACCCTGAGATTCGGATAGAAATCACTGTTGATCAGGATGTATTTTCTACCGGACTAGGTCAGTTAATCAACAGCATTGTACAAAGAGGGAGAGAAGTTTATGCTATTAAAGACAACCGAATTCTAGATGAAACCTTAGGTGGTAATAGCTTAGTTGTAAATAACTACATATAATAACAGAATATTCGGGCTATTACGATTTTTCTAAGAAATATAAGCTTATATTTTTTAATGACTTACGTGTTGATTCTGTAAATAAAAAAAGCAGGATCATGGCCAAATCCAGAGTTTGTACCGTCATTTGTGTCGCTAAAATCTTCTCCAACTGCTACTACAGTCACACAGAAAGTCAAGAGAAGCAAGAGGATAACAGAGGGATATTTAGAAGCAATTTGCCCCACGCAAAACTCAAAAAATATAGACATTTTTGGTACCAAAATGTGGGTAATTTATTCTAGATTCATATTCTGGCGGTAAAAATTGGATTGGGACATGCGCATTAAAGTTAAACCCAGTATTCCACGACTTGGTTGACAAAAACTTAGGAACGCCTTGTTAAAACGTCCCCTACCGGCATCAGAAAATTCAAGTTTGCCCCCATGAAATCGCAACGAAATGACTTTAAACTCTTACCAGTTACAGTATGAATATCAGTGTTTGTATTTCTGGAGGTAAAAATGTGTTCTAAGTTATAATCTTCGAGAAATTGGCTGGAAAGCTTCAAAATTTGCATTGTTTTCGAGTCCGATGTATTGCTGTCTGCGAGTAACGCCTGGCAGAAATTTGATCCTGAGGCTTTTGTCCGCAGTGATTTTGATATGTATATTCTTATATAGTCTTTATATTTGTAAATTCCGCGTTTTAGAATATTCCGCCATTCCGCGTTATAGGATCGCCCGATGTGTGTCTGCCTTTGGTATGGCTTGATTTTGAAAATTATTAAGTTTGTGTGCCATCGCTTTTGCAAAACCAAGCCACACTGTGGATCCATAATCGATCATCTCGGTAGCTGAAGCACCTCAATTGATAGAAAATGCGAGAGTCTGTTCAGCGTTGGTAAAATGTTCCAAATTACTGTTTCTATATTTTGAAACATAAAAAAATGTCTAGTCCTCTGTTTATGAATGTGGAATATTTAATTTTTTATCGAAGCCATGGGCAAACTCATTTTCATCAGATGTGTTTTCGTCGTCACTTTCGGTGGTATGGTCTTCATATTCATTGTCTAAGTCAAAGGATACCATCGCTTGAACAGGATCGTGATCAAAGATTTTTTCCTCTTCCTCTACATCCATGTACATATTGTCACCAAAAGCTCCTACATCTGATAGCTGTATATCACGAGTTACCACGAAGAAGTCAATGACTGTTTTCCGGTTTTTAAGCTCGTATTCATAGACTTCAAGGTCTTGCTCTTCGATAGAATCCGATACGCTGCCAAGAGTGATGTTAAAATCTCCACCAAGAACGACTGGCAGCTTCGTCTTGGAATTTATTTCTTTAATCACCAGTAAGAGGTCCTGGAATTTGTCCTTTTTTTCCTGGTCTGTTAGGTCGCTATATTCTCCGTGCCAAGATATCGCCACAAAGCTCCGTTCTGTATTGATTTCAGTGAGCTTAGAGAAGCTGGCTCGCTTTTGAAATGTCTCGAGATCCAGATCAAATTTGTCGTTGTTGAACGCATCTTGGAATAATTCCAACAATTCTGCAGATCCTTCGTCTTTCAGTACATCCTTACGATAAAGGACGATGGCATCAGAATGTTTATGGGAAACAGTCTCATATTTTTCCTTGATAGCTTGGACGTGTTTCTTTATGTTGTCCGAACGCCAAAGGTTTTCTTGGATAAACAGGACAGAAGGAGAATCCTGATCGTTTATAAAATTGTTAATCCTTGTCTTTTTCTCGTATCTTGCGGATGAATCTCCACCAGAAATGTTGAATGTTACCACGGACAAAGCCATAGTTTATATGGCAGTTTATTCTCCGAACCGTAAATACTAAGGATGATAATTTTTCTGCTTCCTTGAATTCCAAGATCGAAAATGAAAAAAAAAAAACCCCGTCTGACATTCAGCTGTTCCGGTGTCAGTCAGTCTCTATCACCCCTCGACTACGCACGTGGAGCTTAGCTAGTCCGGGGAAAAAGTGAAACAACTGGAGTGTAGGTATTGGTCGAGCCTCGAGGGTCGATGGCCGTACCATGTCAAATTCGACGTCTAAACCGGACTTTAGTTTTTCATTTTCCTTATCATTATTAGTGTCTTAGCTTTTTATATTTTATCTTTTTATGATTCATAATATTTTATAGTCTTATAGTTTTATAGTTTATAGTTTTATTGTATATAGAGGACCACAAGTTTATTTCGTGTTTTATCCTCTCAAAATAAAGTCATTATTATTATTATTAGTAGTAGTAGTAATAGTAGTAGTAGTAGTAGTAGTAGTAGTAGTAGTAGTAGTAGTAGTAGTAGTAGTAGTAGTAGTAGTAGTAGTAGTAGTAGTAGTATAGTAGTAGAATTAGTAGTAGTAGTAGTAGTAGTAGTAGTAGTAGTAGTAGTAGTAGTAGTAGTAGTAGTAGTAGTAGTAGTAGTAGTAGTAGTAGTAGTAGTAGTAGTAGTAGTAGTAGTAGTAGTAGTAGTACTAGTACTAGTACTAGTACTAGTAGTAGTCCAGGACAAGAGGTGTTCCGACGAAGAACTAACGCTTGAAGCCGTACTCACACTTAAGCCGGCATTACATTACAAAACAAAGGCTTTAACTCTTTGGAAATTTTGATTCCATTAATAGGCTTAGTCATAAGACTATGATACTAGTCAACACATTTCAGTGTAAGTTCAGTGGGCTTCAACTTCGGCCTTTCCGTTTCAGGAGTGTTTGGCTTAGCGTTTCTTTGTATATAACAATGAAGTTCCACACAGTTCTTTTTTATGGTCTTTTTCTGGTTTTCGTCTACCTTGAAAAATCTCACCAGGGTAAGTGGCGAACTTGGAAAACAGGAAAAAATTGGTAAGCTAACTACAAAAAATACTTCAGTTATTCTTACGATACACAGTTCCACATACCATAGTTCCTTTGTAATAAGGTACAAATAATTTGCTTGGGCTTTCCGTCGGTTAATCAATTTTCGATTTCCAATAATTATTTTCACAGTTCCATGCACCATCTTAAAACGTAGTCATGCCTTTACATCAAAGCGAGACGAACGTTGAGCTTGCAATGATGGAGACCGATGTAAATAGTTTTCCAAAGTTTTAAAAAAGTCTCTATCATTGCAAGCTCAACGTTCGTCTCGCTTTGATGCAAAGGCCCGGCTATCTTTCAAGATGGCGCGATAAGCGAATCTCTTTGATATGAAGCGCGCTAAAAATACTACCAAAAGGATGGGATTTGATTTTTCACATCAATAATAGTAAACTTGCAAAGCCGTTTCTTGAAACTAAGATTACCCATAACTAAACTGACGAAGATATGAATTTTTGAAACTCGATGGGCTTGTGATGCCCGTCCACATACATTATTTTGTTTGCAAAAATGCGGATATTTAAAATTCATATCTTTATCATTCTAGAAGTACTCTTTAGCAACCTTTGCAATTCTACTATATTATCGATGTGCAAATTTCGATAGTAAACTCCTTATCCTGATAAAGATAATGTGGAAGTATGGGTGGCGTAGCGGTGAGAGCTTGCCTCTCACCAAGGCGATCCGAGTTCGGTGTCGTATGTGAGTAGAGTTGTTCGTTGGTTCTCATGTGCTTCGAGGGTTTTTCCGGGTTCTCCGGTTTTTCCTCCGTCCTCAAAAATCAACTTCTAAATTCCAATTGGGCATATGATATTTCCAACCTAATTAATATTTATTCTAATGCTTTCTAAATATATGTGTTTATGATTTAAAAAAAGAATGTACCATCAACAACAAGAAACAAAAAAAAGATTAATGAGCAGGTTTTCTCGAGTAAAAAATAAAAATAAAGTTATACCGCCATCCTAATGCCTGTACATGTTATAAAACGGTTTGAAAATTTTTCAAAGAATTGATCATCAATACGAAATAACTGCAATATAAACATGGCAAGAAAAGCATCACTTTTAGCATTCCTTGAATAATTCCATGCATTCCTTCGAGCTATGAAATCAATTTCAAATTAGCATATGGTCCCATAATTCTTTTTGTGAGCATTTTAGGTCATAACTTACCACGCTGCCAAACGCTGTCACTTAAAAGGAGTGTTCTCTATGATTCCATTTGTCGGTCAGTCATGATGAATTCTTGGGATTTGGTCTCCTATATTGGAATTTTGGCTTTCCTATTTCAACTGAATCGCGGTAAGTCTAATCACTGTGGCTTTTTTTGTATCCATTTTGCTCGACAAATCTTTTAGAGCTTAATTCATCGATGAAATTTGCTCAAATTTAAAGTCGAGCGAGATTCTGCTGACTTCTTTATTAAGTTTGATATCACCTCGTATTTAAGAATCGGAGTTTTCAGCTCAATTTTCCGTTTTAAGTATTGATAAATATGTCTCTATTTTATATTGAAAGCATATTAAATTCGCTACGCTAAGATTATATTTCGATCGTTAGCCATGCCCTGACTTAGATCAGCCCAAAGGTTGTTTCAGGGTTCGATCTGTGAGTTAGCCATGCCCTGACTTAGATCAGCCCAGAGGTTGTTTCAGGGTTCGATCTGTGAGTTAGCCGTGCCCTGACTTAGATCAGCCCAGAGGTTGTTTCAGGGTTCCATCTGTGAGTTAGCCGTGCCCTGACTTAGATCAGCCCAGAGGTTGTTTCAGGGTTAGATCTGTGAGTTAGTCGTGCCCTGACTTAGATCAACTCAAGGGTTGTTTCAGGGTTCGATTTGTGAGTTAGCCATACCCTGACTTAGATCAGCCAAGTGATTGTTTCATGCAGGGTTCGATATAAAATCCACATACTCTGAAACACTTTCTCGTTCACATTACCATAAGCTAAAATGTCTTTTGTTTGGAATAAATGTGAATATTATTTTAGCGTTGTATCTTCTCAACCGTTACCGTTTTACAAAGAAACGATACTCAAGGGAATGACAGGGGATTTCATTTGGGCAAACATTGTATTAAGTGATATTGCGTTATGTGAATTGCTGGCCTTCCAGTAATTAGGAATTATTTTTTCAAACTCAAATTCAAACTCAAAAAAAAAAACCGAGTTAGGAATTGAATAGGATCTTTTTGTAAATTTTCGAGTAAATAAAAACTAAAAAAGAAAGAATTAAATTCACGGAGGTAATCTCTCACCTCCGGAGTCTTGGGTTCGATTCCCGAACATGTTATCACATGTGAGTAGAGTTTGTTAGGTCTCTCCCTTGATTCAAAAGTTTTTCTCCGTGTTCTAAAGAAAGCTAACATGGGTGACGTAGCGTTGAGAGCACTCGCCTCTCTCCAAGGCGACCCGAGTTTGAGTCCCGCCGGGCTCGGTGTCGTATGTGAGTAAAGTTTCTAGTTGGCTCTCTCCTATGCTGCCAGGTTATTTTTTCCTCAAGGCTTTCTGGTTTTCCTACCCCCAAAAATCAACTTCTAAATTCCAATTCGATCATGGAGGGCAACAGGTTTGTTAGCCACTGGCTATTAAGTACTACCCTCGTAAGAACAAGGACGCGCTTTTTTCAGGTTTCTTCTCTCCGCATAACCCAATAAGTATCAATTTCAATTCAATCAGTAGATCAGATCTCTTTCTTTTCTTTCCTCTCCAGCCTTCGCCTTTAACTGCAACTTCGATTCGGACACATGCAGATTTGACCAGAGTACTGATGATCAGTTTGATTGGACACGACACACCGGAAGCACAGGCTCCCCACTTACTGGGCCAAAGAACGGTGACCACACTTCCGGAAACGGTATGTACATCACGTGATAAATTATAACGCGCGCTCTTATTGGTTGAACTGGTATTACTGACCAATATCCACACTTCCGGAAGTGGTTTGTATATCACGCGAAAAAGTTATGTAATTGGTTGAGTTGGCATAACAGACCAGTGCCCATACTTCCGGAAGTGATTTGTATAGAGGTTTTGCACCATCACATGACGGCAGCCATGTTAGATAACAAAACAATAAAATTGTTTAGCACGAGAAAAAATTCAATTGTCGAAAGTAAAATGACTTTATTGTTCTGCCATCTAATATGCATGAAATCTTGCACATCCTAATGCAGAGCCTCTATATCAGGAAAAAGTATATATAACGCGAGATCTGAATGGTTGAAATGCCATATAACTTCCGGGTGTCACCAAATGATTCCAGTGACAATTACAAGGCGTTCTCTGATTGGTTGAACGGTATCTTCAAATCTTATGCTTCTTTTTGTATATATTTAATTACTTTATATACTTGAACAAGAGATATGGCTCGTAACTTTTGCTACGCTAGTGTACAACTCTGAATAAGATGTATATTCATCAAGCAGTGTTCAATAGACCTAATTCGTCTAGCTGTAGTGTTTTCCCATTTCAGACCACGTGTCATTCCCTTGAGTATCATTTTTTTTGTTTAACGGTTGCGTATAAGAAGACACATGAATATGGATACAACTCAAACAAAGAATATTATTCTCAAGAGAATAACACGAGGTCTGAAATGGGTAAACATTGTAGTGCTGTAGTGTTTACCCATTTCAGACCACGTGTCATTCCCTTGAGTATCATTTTTTTTGTTTAACGGTTGCGTATAAGAAGACACATGAATATGGATACAACTCAAACAAAGAATATTATTCTCAAGAGAATAACACGAGGTCTGAAATGGGTAAACATTGTAGTGCTGTAGTGTTTACCCATTTCAGACCACGTGTCATTCCCTTGAGTATCATTTTTTTTGTTTAACGGTTGCGTATAAGAAGACACATGAATATGGATACAACTCAAACAAAGAATATTATTTTCAAGAGAATAACACGAGGTCTGAAATGGGTAAACATTGTAGTGCTGTAGTGTTTACCCATTTCAGACCACTTGTCATTCCCTTGAGTATCATTTCTTTGTTTAACGGTTGCGTATAAGAAGACACATGAATATGGATACAACTCAAACAAAGAATATTATTTTCAAGAGAATAACACGAGGTCTGAAATGGGTAAACATTGTAGTGCTGTAGTGTTTTCCCATTTCAGACCACGTGTCATTCCCTTGAGTATCATTTCTTTGTTTAACGGTTGCGTATAAGAAGACACATGAATATGGATACAACTCAAACAAAGAATCTTATTCTCAAGAGAATGAAATACTTCTATTTCCTGTCCGTAGGTTATTACATGTATATCGATGTCACGGGAAGAACAAGGGGCGACAAAGCAGTTTTGAAGAAAACTATTACTGCCACTGACAAGAATTGCTTGGAGTTCTATTTTCACATGTTTTCAACACACGGGACTATTGGAGATCTTAATGTTTACGTGGATGACGTCAGAAGTTTTCATCTCTCTGGGGCTCAAGAGAATGCTTGGAAAAAGGGAAAAGTAAATTTCAACCTCACGGGATCGCATCTGGTAAATAGCATTAGTGATATAGTAACAATCAAGATTAATATTTGAAGACTTCTGGTGATAAATCCCTCTTTCGCTCTCTCGCTCTCTCGCTCTCTCGCTCTCTCGCTCTCTCGCTCTCTCGCTCTCTCGCTCTCTCGCTCTCTCTCTCTCTCTCTCAAACTCCATCACCAGCTCTCTCGAGCAACAGGCCATTGCGGCTTCATACCACGTTTCATTCCCTAGAGTATCATTTCTTTGTTTATTTAACGGTTGCACATGAGAAGACACATGAATATGGATACAGCTCAAACAAATAATCTTATTCTCAAGAGAATGACATATAGTTTATGATGGGACCTTCACTGGAACACATGAAATATATTACACACAAAAAAAGGCAAACCCTGAGTCAGAGACCTCAAAACCTAGTTTGGACCCCTTTCAAATGGACATCAAAGCAGCTCAGTTTGAAGGACCAAAAATGTCAATCTCTTGAAAATAGGACTGCTCTGTTGTCTTGAGCTGCATTCACTCAGACATGCTGCAAGGGGTACTTCTATAGCACACCTACTCTTTCACTTGTACTCGTTCTTTATCTTGCTTTCATTATGAACTTTTTTCTAACTCTCTTGGAGATTCTTTATCTGAATTACAATGCATTAAATTCATTTAGGTTGCCTTCGAAGCTACAAAAGAAGATGACAACGTAGGCCAAATAGCTATCGACGACATTAAAACCTACACTTGCTGTAAGTGCTATTGAAATATTTTGAATGCATATTATTAACTATCTCGCATCTGATTGGCCGGGAACAGTTAGCCAATCCCTCATAGCTGGAGTGTGAACTTGACTGTGATAAATGCAGGTTTTTCTGCATATATTGCATTTATCATTTCACGTTGACTCAATAGATCATAACAGTTTATTTGTCTATTTTTTTTTCTTTTCAAAATAGCAGATTCTTTTGGTTTTCGAGAAAGAAAGAAATGAACTATTGCTGTGCTGCGCGCAAGTCATAACGCACTTGGGGATTGCCAGAATGATGGGAAGAACACGCGTTTTTGTTTGTTTCTTCAACATGACAATTCTTCCTCATTTCAGATAAGCCGGAAAACGTGACCCTTATCCTAGAAATCAACAAACCCAGTAACATATTCCTGGTAGGAGAGAAGCTTTCGTTCATATGTCAATCATCAGCCGAGCCGACCCCTTGCACAATGAGTTTTACATTCCCAGGTTATACGGACAGTAAATCAGTTGAAAGCAAAAACTGTTCCGCGAGATTTGAAATGGTGATACAGGGTTGTGGACTCGCTACACTTACCTGCCAAGCGGTCAACGAGGAAGGAACAGGGACGAATAGTTTGTTGTTGACGGTGCAAGGTAATATTAATACCTTTCGATCCCTTATTCGTTTGAATGACCAGCAGAACGGTAGATTTAAGTTGAGGCTGGGTTTTCTATCCATACATTTACTGTACTGTCTACTCCAGCCTCGTCTTAAATATATTCTTCTGTGGTCATTCAATAAAAGACGCTTGCCGTGTTTTCTTATCTAATTGTAGGGAGTATAGGTTACTAATGATGAGACCTCATCGATTGGCCAAAATTTTATACGCCATACACCCAGTGATAAAACTTAAAGGGGCACTTGGATGAAAACGCCCCATATTTTGAAAGTCCGAATAGTTCAAATATTTAAGAATAATATGACTTAATAATCATGATGAAAACCAGACTGGCAAAAATTTTAGCCTGGGAGCCACTCGCAATTGAGAAATTTTGGTTTAAAAACTAAAAGAACAATAGGGTTGAGTAAATGACGTCATTTACTCACAATGTAGATGCTGAAAAAATATATATAATTTTTATCCGCAAATTTTGACTGTGAAGAAAATATGTTGCTTGGCTACTATTGGGGCCATATAGATAAGTTTAACCAAGTTTCAAGGCATTTCCAATTTTCATCGATTTTCATCCAAGTGCTCCTTTAAGGTAATGCGATCGCGCATTTTTTTCCCATGAATTTTTTTGAAATTTGGCACAAATATTCCTTTTGAGCTGTAGTGTGAAAATATGAAATAAAAAATGGGGGTACCCGGATCCGTTCGGAAGATATAATTTTTCAAAGACAATGCTTGCGGCCGTGTTTTCGGGGAAAATAAGACAAAGTAAACTAGAAGCTATCGTAGTCCATATGGCTTGAAGAAGTAGCATAAACGATTTCAAATGATACATACCTTAACACATTATGATTAAAACCCCAAAATTGTTCATTTTATTGTGTTCAGAATGAGTTCTCGATGTTTAAATGTCCAAAACAGTACATTTTGACTGTACTTTACGATCCGAATTTCCGGACATTTTCGCGATTTACTCAAAACTTAGTCGAATTATCTACCTTCATTTTTGGATATGTTGTAGCTTTAGTAAACTTGGACTCACAGTGAAAAAATCAGGGTAGGTCACCGAGCAAGATTTTTAGATATTTCACGTTGAACGTGGAGAAAGGTCAAAATGTCTTATCCGCCATAGTTGAAAGACCTTGGCCACAGGAAACCCAATCACGAAAAAGTACTTTGAAAATTAACACTTCGTGAAATTACTAAAAATTTAGTCGAATTACCTGCCTTCATTTTTTGATATATTGTAGCCTAAGTTGTTCTGGACTCACAGTAGAAAAATCAGGGTAGGTAACCGTGTAAAATGTTTAGATATTCAATAAAGCGCAGGAAAGATGCGCACGAATGCACGATCGCATTACCTTAAGCGTGTCAATATTTATATCGTATGTCTTTTAGAATCCCCCGCTGCTGATATCACGTCAAAGAAGTCATATTTGGAAGGAACAAAAGTTCAAGTGTTCTGTACTGCTAAAGGATGTCCAGCCCCAACCCTTACATGGACAAAGCAAGGGAATGTTAGTTCCATCAGCACCAGCAGCTCTGGTTTTCTTATCCTGGAGTTTGCAAGCATTGCTATAGAAAATGGAGGAGTCTATCAGTGCACTGCTGAAAACGGAGCAGTTGGAAGTCCCGTTTCTAAGACGGTTGACGTTAAAGTGTTTCGTAAGTGAGCCATTGATCAGGGTTGCCTTTATACTAACCGGTGGAGACCCATTTCTTTCCTAAAAAAAAACAACACTGCACAAACTTTGATTTATTTTTTGATCCACTGTCGCTTTATAATTTGAATAACAATCCTGTTTTAAAAGCGGTTTTGAGCGAAAATACCGATAATAGTGATGTAAATGGCGGTAGCTGTGTTGTTGACGATGATGGCGATGATGATGATGATAGCAGTGGTGATTATGATTGT
Source organism: Anthopleura xanthogrammica (assembly GCA_964019055.1). Taxonomy (NCBI): domain Eukaryota; kingdom Metazoa; phylum Cnidaria; class Anthozoa; order Actiniaria; family Actiniidae; genus Anthopleura; species Anthopleura xanthogrammica. Next base: position 12,166,608 of record OZ025210.1, read on the forward strand.
AATTATGTTGATCCTGATGATGATGATGATGATGATAATGATGATGATAATGATGCTGGCGATGATGATGGTGATGACGGTGGCGATGATGATGATGATGGTGATGATGATGATGATGACGACGATGATTGTAAGTATAATGATTGTGATGAATTTGTGGTGGTGATTTTTATGGTGGTGATAATAAGAATAATAATGGTGGCAGTAAAGACAGTGATAAGGATAATGGTATTTAAAAAAAGTGAGTTGAGCGTTGTATGTTGTAGATATAGAACATAGGTGTTGTGCGTGTGGAGCGAAGCTTTCTACGACGCCATGCGTGTGGTTCTTCCATAAACGTTTACACCATATATACTATATATCTATCTTCAATGTTGTATCAATAATTTAAGGTGACTGACTACTTTAGCAAGAAATAATTACAAAATGTTCTTAGAAAGATATTTTACACAGAATTTAACGCTGATTCCAAAAATGAAAAGAAAAATGGGGTGTCTTGAGCTTGTTTTCGAGATAATGAATTTTGAATATGACCATCTTGACAAGTTTTCGAAAGAAAATTGGCGGAAATCAAGCTTTGCACACAAAAAATTTATAACTCAAAAATTAAAGAAGTTCTGGTAGCAATTTTCTCAGGACATCTACTTTAAACATTATTTTTGAAGACTAATTAAATATATTTGAAGAAAGTCTTAAAAATAAACTAAGAATTTAGCTTCTTGTTAGCTCAATCAACCGAAAATCGTACTTAAACGACAACAACAAATCACATAAATCGCTTTTTTTTTATAGGTTCTAATAATTACGTTTTTTTCAAAAGATTGATTTTACCTGTTGTTTTAGGAAATTCAAAGAAAAATATAGAGTCCCGTGCAAAATTCGGGGTTTTTGCCCTGTTGAAGTTCAAAACGTGTATGGTTCCTCAATAAAATTTTGAAAGTTGTTATGCGGTTTCATTTGAGCGTTCAAAAATAGTCAGTCACCTTAAACCCATAAAAAAATTAATATTGTGCTACTATTTCTTTCACAGACAAACCCTACAATGTACGACTAATGACCAACAAATCTGATAACGTTTTCTTAAAAGGAGACTTCGTGAACGTGACCTGTAACGCCATCGCCAACCCGCCACCATGTAAAATAATAATTTACTTACAATTCATAAGCATCTTTAACACCAGTAGTAGTTCTGACTGTTCAGAGAGTCATGTAATATCAAATGTTGTTGGATGCGGAGAGCAAGTTCTGTCGTGCACGGCTTCTAATTCCGTCGGTATTGCGCAAAATGTGGTCAAGAAAATGTTCATTCAAGGTACGTATAGAAAAGACGGGGTTTCTTCTGTGAGCACTCGCAGGATTGTCGTCGTCGCCACAAACAAGCTATAGCTTTCGATGGCCGTCATTAAAGAGTTTTCATGGAATTCTCGAAGAAAACGTATCTATACAACTTCCACTGAGTGCAAGCGGGGCATAAATAACGGCCGGCAATGCAAAAATTTAACCAAACATGTTCCAATTCTGGCCGTACATTGGCCGATGAACGACCTTTGTTGCGAGCCCTCTGCAAGCTTCGCGCACCAACTTGGAGTATTTCTGCTTAATTTGAAAGAAATGTTGTAGATTTGAATTCAACTTTTAGATACCAATGACTAACTCTTCATTCTCGGATTCCAACTATACTTTTCAAGTTGAATAAAGGCGCAGTAATACGAGCAACAAAATCATGAAACTTTTCGCGCAACATTGTTGTGCTGCAAGTTGCGTAGCGAATTGATACTGCGCGTGCAATAGTCACTTTGTTGCAGAGCGTGGAAAGTGCTTCTACCTCTGCAACAAAGCCACACAAAATTTTGTTGTTGCAGGGGGTGGTAATACGAGCCATTCACTCTGCTACTCACAATGCAACGATGTTGCGCAACAAGTTGCATGATTTTGTTGCTCGTATTACCTAAACTTAACACAGTGATTCCTGTAACTTTCATTCGTAGTGCCACCATATAGAATGAGTACTATTCCAGCAAGACAATCGGGTAATGATCTCTACGAGGGATCTTCCCTCATGTTCACCTGTTTTGCATACGGATGTCCTAATCCGATCTTAACCTGGACGAAAACTGAAGTACAAGAACCACTTGCCCGCGGAAATCAAAGCACGCTGACCTACTCGTTGGGTAGCTTGAGTAAAGAGAACACGGGGTACTATAACTGCACTGCTGACAACGGTGTTCTGAATCCAGTGATTTTAACAGTGTATATCAACGTCTTGTGTGAGTATTATTGGGATTGGGTGACTAGGGTAAATCACAAACAATTGTAAAAAGAAAACCTCTCAATTTTATGGAAATGAGAAATAATATATTGGATGATCAAAATCTGGGTAGTCCCAACTCACAGATCCAACCCTGAAACAACCTCTGGGCTGATCTAAGTCAGGGCATGGCTAACTCACAGATAGAACCCTGAAACAACCTCTGGGCTGATCTAAGTCAGGGCATGGCTAACTCACAGATCAAACCCTGAAACAACCTCTGGCTGATCTAAGTCAGGGTATGCCCAACTCACAGATCAAAACCTGGAACAACCTCTGGGCTGATCTAAGTCAGGGCATGGCTAACTCACAAATCAAAACCTTAAACAACCTCTGGGTTGATCTAAGTCGGGGCACGCCTAACTCAGAGATCAAACCCTGAAACAACCTCTGGGCTGATCTAAGTCGGGGTACGCCTAACTCAGAGATCAAACCCTTAAACAACCTCTGGGCTGATCTAAGTCGGGGCACGCCTAACTCAGAGATCAAACCCTGAAACAACCTTTGGACTGATCTAAGTCGGTGCACGGCTAACTTACAGGATCGAACCCTGAAACATCCTCTAGGCTGATCTAATTCAGTATAGGGCTAACACACAGATTGGATTGGAATAAAGTGTTTACAAGTAAGATATTGCTGCGAAGTTAGTAAGACCAGAGAACCTATAGAAAAACTCTCGAATCAAGAGAGACGCAACAATCTCTAATCACCTGTGATGCTGAGCCCATGGATCGAACCTGAGGACCCTACATTTGAGAGCTATTTTTAATCAAATGTTTTTCTTCCTTTTTTAGACAAACCTAGAAATACAAAGGTCACCACCAACAGATCCAGCAACGTATTTCTACAAGGGGAATCAGTGGCTTTCACTTGTCAGTCCGAAGCGAACCCTCTGAGCTGCTCGGTTTCGCTCAACAGAGATGGCCAGATATTAAGTCAGCAGACTAAGTCAGATTGTTCCTTAAGCCATGTGATAACCAATATACAAGGCTGCAATGAGGTTCTTTTTTCTTGCATGGCGAGTAACAGCTTGGGGAAAGGTGTCGTGACTAACAAATTAATAACGGTGCAAGGTAAACCCGTAGACTATTGATTCATTAATCCATCCATCCATCCATCCATCCATCCATCCATCCATCCATCCATCCATCCATCCATCCATCCATATCCATCCATCTATCCATCCATCTATCCATCCATCTATCCATCCATTCTTTTACTCATTTTCCCTTATCCCTTTTAGTGCCTGCAGTAATCGGCATACGACCAGCGGGAAGCATCGTAGCCAAGAAAGAAGGTTCGCCATTAGTTCTGAACTGTGACGCCAAGGGCTGTCCAACTCCTAGTGTCTCGTGGTCTAAGATAGGAAGTGGTGTTTCTCTCAGCAAAGGCAATGGTTCCGTTCATTACACTTTTGCAAACTTACGTATAAAAGATTCCGGGACTTATCGATGCGATGCAAATAATGGCATCATTGGACGTTCTGTCTTCAGTACCATAGATGTCAATGTCACATGTAAGTACTACACTAAAAACTGCACTATAATACGGACACATGAAGAGACCGGGCAAAGTGTCCATATCAGATAGGTGTCGATATGTCCTCAGTACCATCGTTGGTAATGTAATCTGTGACTTATTCACTTAGACCTGTATAATACGGACACATGAAGAGACCGGGCAAAGTGTCCATATCAGACAGGTATCGATATGTCAATGTCATCTGCGAGTAATACAATCAAGCCTCTATTGCTGGTTTTTAATCATTCCCAAAAGAATGAAAACAAAAACAAAAATCTAGGCGGCCATGCTTGTTGATATAACGAAAGAGACTGATTACAAATCTTTTGTAAAGTTTAACCAATATGGCGGCTATGATGCCATGTGAAAACCAGCAATGTTAAGGCTGATTTACATGGTGCAATGTTTGCTTACAACTGTCGCATGCACTATGCTTAAGCTACGCTTACAACACAAATTGCGTCGCGGAAATCGACCCTACAATTTGTTATAACTTTTTTCTTGTCATACACAACAGTTGTAGCAAGTTGTAGGGTTGATTTACACGAAGCAATTCGTGTTGTAAGCGTGGCGTAAGCAAATTGCATTAGACAGTTGTAAGCAAACGTTGTACCGTGTAAATCGGCCTTTACGGACAATAAATCCTTATTACATTTGTCCTTTATGTTATCGTAACCGTACTAAATAAACATTTGCGCTGTGGAAGCAAACGGGGATTGGTAGAATAGGGCGTTCTTCTTCTAAGACTTCCCTTGTGTTAAGCCAACCAGCGCGTGCTTTATAACTGCACAAAGATATAGGTCGCGTCTTCTATTTCTTCATTAAATGTTGTTTTGTTCCTTGGATACAGATCAACCAGAAAACACTAAACTCACCACCAATAAACCAGGCGACGTCTTTCTCTTTGGAGATTCAGTGGAATTCACTTGCAGCTCATCAGCCAATCCAAATCAATGTACAGTGGTGTTTAAGAAGGGAAATGTGGTACTCACAACAATTAACAGCAAAACCTGCACCGCTAAATATGTTTTGCGGAACATAAAAGGTTGCAATTTGGAAACATTTTCTTGCAATGCTTCCAACTCGATAGGTAAAGGATTAATGGCGCATAAAAATGTAACCGTTCAAGGTATGTGCCTTTATAACCTAGTGATCTATTGATGTGACGCGGTGTCTGATAGTGGGAAGCGAGAGTTGTAGCATTGAGCAAGCGCGGCCGAAAATTCCCGCCAAATCCACAGGAACTCCATTAGTATAAGCCATTGAGACAACCGTTTAGTCGCAAAAGGTTCTTTTGTTATCCGGTAAAGAAACAATTTTTGATTTTTCAAAACGTTGTACTTTTCAAAGTAAAGACCCCTTGCAGCAATTCCATGAACCGCCGAAATTCAGAGGACAAACTATTACATTTCAATTCTTATTAGAGTGAAAGGTTATTATTTTTTCCTTTGAATTGAGCTGCATTAGGAATATCCTGCAAGTTTATTATATATAATGTTTTTACTCTGAGAAAACTACACAATTTGGGGCAACAACTTGTAGCAACTTCCACAACCGTAATTTTTTTTATTCCTCTACGTTTCTATTTTAGTGCCTGTCACAATGAACATGTTCCCAGTCAACGATACTCTTGTCATGAAAGAAGGAAGCTCCCTTGATTTAATTTGTAAGGCAACTGGCTGCCCAACACCGATAATCACCTGGAAAAACTCCCGTAATGCCAAGCCTTACATGGAAACCACTGGACACTACCTTGCGCATAACTTCACCAGTGTTGACAAGGAACATAGAGGACATCACATGTGTATTGTGGACAATGGGATTGTTGGAAGTCCAGTCAACCTTTCAATCTTCGTTAATATTACATGTAAGTAGTTGAAGTTTGATAGTCCCCCTTTACAGTTCCCTGCGCCATCTTGAAAGGTAGCCGATACTTTGCATCGAAGCGAGACACGAGGTGACCTTGCAATGATAGAGACATGTGAATAATTGTCCTAAGTATCAGAAAAGGTCTCTCTCATTTCAAGGGCACCTCATGTCACGTTTCGATGCAAAGACACGGCTATTTCAAGATAGCGCAGGGAACTGTGAAGGGGACTATTTAGTATAGGGAAAGCACACGTGGCGTGCGTTGACGTTTCTCAACTCTGTATTGGTGGGTTCAATCCTCCTCCAACCAACCATCATATGTGAGTATTTTCAACGAACAACAAATTATATCCAAAAACACGTTATATGGATGTTTTGTTTTAATAATTCGCGTTTTAATATTATCATGACCCCAAAGACTGGTCATCTGAAGCATATATGCAAACAAAATCCCATGCATGAAGCATATTTTGCGCGCTTACAGGCCAAACCAATCAATATTCTGTAATACGTATGTACGTAACACTACATGGGCTCCTTTTTCTTTCAAGAAAGAACATAAAGTCTCCGTGATCGCGTCACCACTATTTTCATTACTACACACTGATAGTGACAACAGTTGCAACAAGGAAATCGGGCAATACACTATTGACTATATATCTAACAAATTATTCGGTACGGCAGTTGACGGCAGTTTGTTGACAGATTTCCCTGTCGCAACGGATGTCTCGATCAGTGCGTAGCAGTGAAAACAGTGGCAAATCACAATCGTATTACCAAAATGTTCCTTTTTTGCATCAAAATATTTTTTTCATTTTCTTACTAGATGGACCATTTATAAAGACGTTGCCTAGACAACCATCCGTCACGCTCTACGAAAATGACCAAGTTGATCTTACCTGTGAAGTGGACTCAAATCCTCCTGCGGTAACCATTTGGACTAAAGACCACAGTAACAGCATCATAGCACGAGGAGAACGGCTTAAGCTATCAGCTGAGCAGAGTACTTCTGGAAACTACACATGCACGGCTACGAACGGATATGGTTTGACTAAAAAAGTGACGTTCATTGCTAAAGTCAAGGGTAAACTCTTTGGTTGTTTAATTTTTTTATGTTAACTGCTTTGCGTAACCACCGTGTGAAATGAAAGCGCTGTAATTATTTTAGACTTCGTTATTGAATGGACTCCTTCGACGACACGGCGGCCCTCTTGAATTGCACGGAATTATGAGCGTCCAGGGGAACTCGAGATTTGAGAACGCGAATGGCTTCTAGCATAAGCCATGGTAAAGGCTTGGACACACGGTGCAACATTGCGAGCAAAATTGGAGGCAATCTTGCTGATTAGAAGTAGGATCGTTTTCTAATTCAACATCATCACGTGCAACGAATTGCGTCGTGTGACATGGCTCGCAACATCGATTGCCTGCAATATTGCGCAAAATGCTGCACGTACTTTGTGTCCGTAGCTTAACATGTGAAACACAAAACCAAGCAAAAAAGATACGCAACACATACGGAGTAGAATTAAATAACAAGGTTGTGCAAACTCAAACGCAAGAAACTGGAAACTTTCGTGATTGTTTTATATTTCGTTTTTGCATTGGGCGATTACGTTGTTTACACATGGGTTTCCTAAAGCTATACTTGTATTGCCAATTGCATTTTTCATGTGAACCATGCAGGTTTTTAAGTTTCAAATATTGATGTTGGTGTTTTTATTAGCTTGCCAGGACAATAAATGCACGTTCAATATTTCGTGTATCAGTCGAGGAACAACATATTACTGTGACTGTCCTAAGGGACTCACTGGACGACTATGCGACGAAAATGGTGAGAACTGAATATAATATTATTATATAATTTACAAATAACCTTCATCAAGAATTATATGTTATGCTAAGCTGTATAATGGCTTAGGTCAGTCAAAAAAACGTGTCACTTGGTTTCAGGGGTAGTAAGGATCAAGGAATAAATGGTGATGTGTTGGTAGTGCACTTGCCTCTTCAAATCTGGGATGTGGGTTCGTTTCTTGGACTCGCTCGGCATCAAAAGTTATTAGAGATTGTGGGGTCTCTCTCTTGATTCGGGGATTTTACTCCGGGTTCTCCAGTTTTCCTCCCTCCGCATAACCTAGGCGAATTAAGTATTAATAAAACTGAGAGTTCCAAAAAAGATGCAACAGAAAAAAAATGATAAATGGGAATTTTTTTTTGGAGGGGGGGGGGGGGGAATGTGGGTGGGTGGATAGTTGAGAAATGTTTAAGTCATTGGGTGGAGAAAGGAGCTACAATCTTGGACAAAATGGTTGAGAATTTTTGAGTTTGTAAGAATATATTGTGTAAAACACAGTTAAATCCCTCTCAAACGACCCCCCTCCCCCCAGAACAGTGTTGGGTCTGTCGAGAGGGAACTGTGCTAGCCAATGAAACCAACATTTTGCTGGGGGGAGGGGGAATTTCAGTTTAGATAATATTTGATGAGAAAAATTCCATTTTTTTGATATTATCAAAAATTTTCAACCCTTTTTGTCCAAGATTGTAGCGTGCGTGCGAGTCGGTGTATATACAGATGGGGTATGTAGGTAGTGGGTGAATGCGCAAGAAATAAATTGGCGAGTTGACGAATGAGCATCAAGCTAAATGATGGGGGCTGACGAGTGATCTGGTAATAATATGGGTGGACAAGTGTGTGAGTTAATATGTGAGCGCATGACAGGGGCGTATATGAACGAAAGGAATGAATAAAGAAATAAGTTCAAACCATAATTTATTATTTTCCTAAACTTTCAGATCCATTCAAATCCAAATTCACAGTAACATTCTACATCGTAAATATCGCATGGACCAACAATTATAAAGATGCAGGAAGCCCAGCATACAAACTGGTCGAAAACAGAATCTGCTGGGAGGTATGGATTGAGAACTTGGTTTTAATTTGTATCCGCCTATCGTGTTCCCGGTATATACGTAGAGGTTAGGCTTTATGATGTCAGAAACCAAATGACCAGATTTTTTTTGGCTGGATTGCTCGTGTAATACACCTCTATACCTTCGTTGTTTTTTGTGCCCATTTCAGACCACGTGGTGCCACTCTTGGGAGTTGATTCTTTCATGTGTAAATATTTTAACAAAAGAAAATTTCTCAAGGGAATGTCATGTGGTCTGATATGGGCAATTTGCATACGAAGGTAAAGAGGTCTATTATGAAAATATAGATAATTTACTAATAATTTTTGGATGGGAAATGTGGCGTAGCCGTAGGTTCGCATTTCACGTACACCACCGTAAATCCTACGGTCGGGTCTGGTTGTTGTTTCGATTCCATGTGTATAATTTTTTTTTGATTTGTTCTCTTCTTTGCTAAGAAGTTTTTTTGTCCAGGTTCTTCAGTTTTAAATAAATATTATAAAATATTAAATATAAATGTAAAGGTATTGATTGTGGAAAGGGTATCGTATACATACTCGGCAGCGACTCCCCGTATCACGTACGAACATAAAATAAAAGTTACTCATTTACTTTATTTCTAAGGCTTACACAAATTAATTTGTCTTTTAGATGAAGCGGTTATTCGGTGATGAACTTGCCAATTGCGAACTCATAAGTCTACGGTAAGGAAATATATTATGTGTAGACCAGGACTCCGAGTCTGCGGAGACGTAGGGGTTTGCTTTACATGCCATAAATTTTAGAAATGCTAGAACTTGTCATACACGTCTTTTCCTAGATAGAATTTAATTTTCAGTATGGGTTTTACATCACTCTAACATAGGACGTTAACATAGGGCGCTTATCATTAGCACGGGCCTTTTTCTCGAGAGTTTTCCCTAATTTCTATATACGTTCCGGCATCAGGATACAATTTAAGAATTGCTTGTAATGATCTGGCTGGCCAGTTCTGATTAATAACGGAATAGTCCCCTTCACAGTTCCCTGCGCCATCTTCAAAGGACCTTTCGCCTTTCATGGAAGTGAGATGAATGATGAGCTTGCAATGATAGAAACCTTTTTTAACATCTTGGATAATTATTTGCAGGTCTCTATCATTGCAAGCTCGTCGTTCGTCTCGCTTCGATGCAAAGGCCCGCCTACTTTTTAAGGTGGCGCAGGGAACTGTGAAGAGGACTATTCTTTTTGTCAATTTATCGGTCTGGCCGGCCAATTCCGACAAATGGAAAGCGCCCTAAGATTGATAAATATGGTGCTGTAATTTGTTTTCTAGTTTCTACTTTCTAACCTAAAATCATAACCTCATAAAGTTATATAGCAATGTCAATTTTGGCGAGGTTTGAGCAAAAAATGACAGAAAAAAAAATCATATCCATATCTAACTGGCCTTCAACCCAGGCTTTAACATATTAATCCTGAGCAACAGAGACTCAAAGTTTAACATATTCACTTGTGTGTATTTTTAGTAAAGGAAGCGTTATTTCTGAGACCCGACTGACCTTAAAAAAGGACAAGTATCGCAGCAAAGTCCTTGGTGTCATTAAAGCAGAAACAGTCAACGATACTTTGGGTCCCTTGATTCTCGACCAATCAGCGTTGGTCACTAGAGTTGAGCCCTACAGTGAGTTTGATGTCCAATATCTATTATTAATTATTAAAGGGGGAATTGGTTGAAAACGCCCAATTTTTTGAAAGTCCGAATAATTCAAGTATTTGAGGATAATATGACTCAATTATGATTTTGAAAACCAGATTGGCAAAAAGTTTAGCCTGCAAGCCACTTACAGTTGAAAAATTTTGGTTTAAAAACTAAAAGAGCAATAGGGTTGAATGTATGCTGTCATTTACTCACAATTTAGATGCTAAAAATACCTGATAATTTTTATCTGCCACTTTTGACTGCGAAAAAGATATGTTGCTTGGCTTCTATTGTGGCCATATAGATAAGTTTAACCAAGTTTCAAGACATTTTTAATTTTCATCGATTTTCATCCAAGTGCCCCCTAAACTTGTTAATAAGTAGAAGGAAACTTTTTTTGATGTTTGCTCAGTTTTAGAACATGAAATTGTTTATGATTTATATAGAGGCTTTGCAATTGAATCTGTTCTGAGATAGCGAACATGGTGCATTGTGGTCTAGCATGGGTACAAACATATTTTGTTCATCATGTCTTATATGATGTTGTTTGTAGCCAAGCTAGACCACAATGCATCTTGTTTATCAAACTCAGAACCATATAAACATGACGTATTAGTTAAACTTATTTTCCAGGTTCATTTTGTGGTGACCAGCCGTGTAAGTTCGAAGGCACGTGCTACGAACAGGGAGATGGATACAGATGTGATTGTAAACTGTTTAGGTTTGGAACACAGTGTGAAAAAGGTAAAAGTATTAGGGTGCATGTGAACACTCAACATGGCGGCCATCTATTTTCCCCCTTTACAGCGCGACGCGCAAAAGTAGGACCACATTTGATTGGGCATTGAGGTTCGACGTCTGAACTGAGGCTAGGCCTAGTATATCGATATAGTCCTTTTGATCAGTGACATAATTTACGTTTTTTATAGATTTTATTCAAAATTGCTTAGATTTTATTGAATGATTTAGAATTTTGCATTTTTATTAATTTTATTCATACTATTTTATTATATTATTATATTTATTCGTTTTAGACTGCATATCATTAATTTGTATTGAATCGCAAGAGCCATATTATTTTAAATTCCATACGTTCTTATTATTATATTGTATTGTAAAGCGCATTAGATCATATCCAAATGTATAAAGCGCTATATAAGTATTACATTTATTATTTATTATTTATTATTAATGTATTCGCATACTTCTATGCACGGGATTTTGTACTTTAAACAGACACATTTGATGCCAAGCTGTCTGGTTTTATCAAATAAGGCGTGTACAAACTCGTTTGGCAGCACAAAGCCCGTGGATAGAAGTATGCGAATATATTAAAAGTGGTCATACTTTAGCGCGTCGCACTGTAATACTCCTTTTTACGGGTTCCGTTCAGTGACAACGAATAAAAGTTCCAAGTCGAGTTGGAGCTTATAATTCGGCGCATAGCAAAACTATAGTTTATCGTAAGCGGCAATTCCAACCTCGACATAGAAATATTATTCGTGGTCACTTAATCAATTTCTTGAGCCAATTAGAACATGTTTTTCTTTGTTTTTCTTGCAGGTATTGGGTTTATTCCTGGAGTGGCTGTCATCGTCATCGGAAGCATTGTTTTAGTCGCTATTATTTGTTTAATAGCTTATTTTTGGAAAAGAGCTAAAAGAGGCAGCTTTGCTAAAGGTATTACTTCACGAAAAAAAGCCTTAAAATAATCGCCAAACCAGTTTCCCATGCCCTCTTTCTTTTGTTTAGACCTGGGTGCATCATGGTCTAGCTTGGGTAGAAACGTCTTTGTCCATCATGTATTTTATGATATTGTTTGTACCCGAGCTAAACCACAATACACTGTGTTTATCGTATTCAAGAAATACTGTTTGTTTTACTGTTCCTATATAAGACACAAAATATTTGAGGTAATGAAGTTATTGAAGCTTCTCATAGGAAATTAACAGGCGTAGCTCAGTTGGTTAGCGCGCGGCCTTAGGAACTAAAGGTCTACGGTTCGATCCTCAGTTTCTCCATGTTTGTTTCACTTCAGTCTGTTCTGTGTAGTTTTAGCTTTAAATACCCTCAATAAGAAGCACTGATAGTTTGAAGGGGCCGCACCTTCGAGCGCTTCATACATGAGCCCCTGGCTTGGGAGAATTCGGCAACTTTTCTTTCTGTCTATGTATAAATTGGACCACAACGTGTACGGACCAAAATATTTCTTTCAGCGTTCGCATTTTTGGAGTAGATTTCTCTATTTTGTCCGGTTGCACCATTCGGTGAATACCTTAGATGGAATTTTTTTAGGTATTTAAGAAATAAATCATGAACAAATTCTTTTCAACCCACAATTCCTTTCGGTCGTGCAATCGCCAATTAATAATAAAACGCCATTCGCTGTTCGCCTCTTCAACCTTTTTAAAAATAGCTTTATACATATATTCTTTTTTCTTATTCTTAGGATCAGCTGAAGTGCAGGCCAGATTGTAAGTAATTGATCAAGAAAAGTAAACTTGAAGCCATATATCCATAAAACAATTAGCAACTAATTTAATCAGCTGATTGAAACCCAGCAACAGACCTGAAGACCTTTTTCACTGAGCTTGGGTGTAATGTATTCGTTTTTGAGATAACGTGACATTAATTCCCTAGATTAATCATTTTTTTTTGCTTAACGGTTGTATATGAGAAGAAATATGAATATGGATACCACTTATACAAAGAATCTTATTCTCAAAATCGCAAAATAACTACACTTAAGCTAAACATTTCTATCGTTTCTGATTTTCTTTCTTTTCTTTTCTCGAAGAACTCCCAAAAAGCAAACCAAATCACCACCCCAAGATCATCCCTTGTCTTCCAACAACGTCTATGTCAGTGTTGAACAAGACGACAAAGACAAGAAGGAAACAGTTGCTAAGCATCCAGAACCAGAAGATCCCTATGACGAAGCGACAAAGCTTTGACTTGGCCAACAATCGAAAGCACTGACGAAGGCTACTGAGTCAAGAAATGTTGGTTGGTTTGCGTGAATAATTGTAACAAATACTCGTTTTTGTGTGATTAATTAAAAAGTTAATTAAATAATGGTGTGTGCGTGAGATGGATGATGGGTATGATGACCTGCAAAATGGGCTAGAGAGCAATGTGCGAATGCTTAATATAAAAGAAAAAGAAGCGAAAAAAATAAAGAGAAAATTTGGACAAAAGATATGAAGATTTTCCTCTTTAGTAGAGAGGGCATAGAAAGAAAAGTAGGAAAGAGATCAAGAGAGGGCTGGGAAAAAAGACAACGAAAAAACGAAATGATCTAACTTCAATGAGTGAAATAATTCTGGATAAAATATGGATAATAAAATGAATAAGCAATAGCATTAAAAGTAAATAGTCTTGATGTACCTACTGTACACCATGCCACAACATTGAAAATACAGTCAATCAGCATGCAGAAAGTCCTTTGTATAGACCCCTTGCAGCACTTCGGAATGCAGCAACCTTGAAAATACAGTCAATCAGAATGCAGAAAATCCGTTGTACAGACCCCTTGCAGCATTTCGGAATACAGCAACATTGAAAATACAGTCAATCAGAATGCAGAAAATCCGATGTACACACCCCTTGCAGCATTTCGGAATACAGCTCAATCTGCAAATCTTATGAGATTGGAAATATTTGTTTTATGCTCGATCAAAATTTAGCTGCTTTGATGTCGCTTCCATGCAAGAGTCTATATTTGGCACTATTATTCCACCGTTTCTTGCCACCAGGCATTCAAACAAAGCTATCTTTTATGGTATGGGATAAAATCGGTTCAAATTCTATCTGGAACTCGGAATTTTTCCGAGTCCTCTCTTACTTTTCGTTATTTCGTTATTTGTCTATTTACATGGTTCTAAATAGTAGTTGTTGACATGCACCTTTGAGTTATTGCAAATGATTTTGCGCCATCAACTTGAACCGGTAAAGCTTTAGATAAATTGTTCACGTCGCCTTTTCTAGTGGTGGTGCAAGAAAACAGTTTCTTCAAGTGGCGTCGAAATTTTCTACTATGTAAAGTATAGATGAATGGATTGATGGCTGAGTTGCACGTCATCATCAGTATAAAAATAAGATGGATGCTTCTAATACTGCTGTCTACATTCCCGCTAAAAATTATGAGGTGAATGATGAAGTCGGGCAGGCAGAAGAAAGCATAGACAACACTGACAATGACCACCATCTTGGTTACTTTCTTCCTTGCCTTCAACATGGCTAGTTGTGTACCTTGTACTTGTTGCTGCTTGAACCAAAGAGTGTGGATGACTCTGCTGTACAGAACAAGCATGATGGCGATTGGTATAATCCCAACAATAACGGACCAAGATATGAGATATGTTGCCTCGAACCATGGGTGGTCTTTTGGCCAGAGAGAGCCGCAATTTTTATCTTTCGTGTTGTAGATTTTCGTCAAGAATAAAGGAATATTTAACACTATAGCAAATGTCCAACACACAACCACTGTTGCTCTAAGCTTCTTATTACTCATATTGGTATTAGAAGCAAATGGACGAAGGACAGCAATGTACCTTTCGCAACAGATCGTAATAAGAGAAAACGAAGAAGCAACAGCACCAACCCAAGAGAAATTCCCACCAGTCAGAAAACGGCACATCATGTTTCCTGCAAATCCATCAGGATGGGAGACAAGATGGTTTAAAATGAAAAGTGGAGCAAAAAAAATCCCTACCATGATGTCAGCTACAGCAAGGTTGACGAGGAGGTAGTTCATTGGTGATTTCATGGATTTATTGGTCAGAATGATCAGTATAACCAGGGTGTTTCCTATCAGGTTAGTCACTATTAGAGTGGATAGTGTTACTGTAACACCTATTTTGACAGCTGTGTTGTTGGTATACAAACTTGACATAATCGACCTGAAGAAAAAAAATAGAATATTCGTAAGTTTCTTGAGCAAACGGTCTTAAGAAAAGCAGTGAGGAAATAAATTTAAGAAAAAACACGACAGACTTCAATTTTAAAGAGCAAAAAATTAACAAATTAAAAGCTTGGAAGAATAGACCTTTTTAGCTTCGTATGCAAATTGCCCATTTCAGACCACATGACATTCCCTTGAGAAATGTTCTTTTGTTAAAATATTAACACATGAAAGAATCAGCTCCCAAGAGTGGTATCACATGGTCTGAAATGGGCACAACAAACAACGAAGCTGAAAAGGTCTATTGGGAAGAAATTTGATAAAACATTATAAAAATCATGAATAATTAATGAGGAAAACACAAAAGAAATCACTGTCCGTGGAGGAGGCTGTATATCTGATACGAAATCGTCCTGATTTGCATAAACTTTAACTCCAATTTTCTCAGCTAAATTCAGTTTTATCTTTAAGATTTTAGTAGAACATGAATGTATACACCTAGACGTTCATAAGTAATATACAATATTGTGTCCGTGTTGTATCAGATATACAATCACTCGCCTTCGGCTCGTGGTTGTATATCTGATACAACACGGCCACTCATATTGTATATACTACTTTGAACTCAGGACCATCTAAGTTCTTGTTGGTTTGTGCAATACTAGTAAGCCAAAACTGCAAATCTTTATCAACTTTTGACTGCATTTACACATGATTCATTGCAACTCTGAAATGGCTCTTTTATTGACACATCTGCTTTAAAAAAAATATCACGTCTTAGAATAATTTCACAGCAAACGCATCATAAAAAAGTAATAGAAAATATAAGTTAAGAAATGGCCCATGAAAGAAGTTCTAGAAATACAAAGAAAGAACAAAAAAAGAAAAATAAAGAAATAAAGAAATGAAAAGAAAAAAATTAGAATCCAAGTTCTTTAAAGCATATAAAGCCTGATACAGTATTTTTTCTCAGTATTGATTCTACATGAAGTGCCGCATTAGTTGATTAGTGAAATAATTCTTCAATTGAGTGTTGCGTCTTTAACTTCGCTTGCTTTTCAACTATATATCAGTCTATGTACATGTTTAAATATAATGTACCTCTTACCCAATACAGTTTGTAAAACTCATCTGTTTAGCTGTCTGTCTTGGTTAGCCATATGGATATTACCTGATAATCTGGCTTAATTATATTTATATATGTAAATAGTAATCTTTTTCTGTGGGCACAATGAACTGAATATAAAATTAAAATTTAAAGGCACAATACTCATGTACATTAGACTTTTCCAAGAGAGCATAAATAAGAGAGGGATCCGCGTACAAACAATTTTCACCATACTTCTGTGCGTCAAAAACTGTGTGCTTCATCCAAACCTTGAAGTAGCGAAAGCATGTAAAGAGTTTTGGGGGGAAAAAATTCGCGTCTCTTTGAGTGTTCAACAGCCTCAGTCGTGTTTTACCAGAGAAGAGAACATAGCCAATCTTGATCTTTTCGCTTTATCTAATAGATTTTGTCGAAAAAAGTGAGAAAAATCGACGAAAAGTATGTTGTATTTGTGCGCGGCGCACACGTCCACGACATCAAAAAATTAAAAACCAAACGACTTTGGATGCTAAAAATAGCCCAACCGGGAATTCACATGGCGCGCGCGGTATTAAGAAGTTTCCCTCTCTTATTTATGCTCTCTTGCCTTTTCATAATAACCTTTATGTAAACAAAATCTTAAAGACACAAAACTCAAATCATAAAATATTTCATCATTCTACTGTTCGATGTATTTCATGTACAATCAATGCTGGAAATATTGTATCAGGGTTGATATGCACTTTAATTAATAATCGTTAATAAAGCCGAAGGTATTTCTATGTTTTGTTTTGTTAGAGGTTTAGCTCCACCACATGACAGTAGGCATGTTAGATTGTAGAACAATATAATCATATTTTTTAATGTAATTAAATAGAATTGACCCTTTTTGAATATGCAAGATTCAAGTGGATTTATTGTTTTGCCATCTTGCATAAAAGTCGGCACGGTATGGTGCAAAACCTCTATTCAAAATTTAGAAAAACACTTTAGAATATTATCGCGATTCTCCTATAAGTTTGATCGGGAGAGAGCCGCCAATATAAACTCGTATTGTTTGCTCAAAATCGAAATAAGTTATAGTTACGTACTTAGCTAGTGCTTTTAGCCAATCAGAGCATGCGCTTGTGAAAATCTGTTATACAAGATTCTAATATATTTAAATTCTTTACATCAAAATAAAAGTTTAGATTACAACACTGCACGAGTAATTTAAAGATTTCGATTATAATTCAAACAAAAAAGACAAAGTACATGCACATACACAGACATATACACATGTATTTTTTGAATTTGGCCCACACAATTTATTTAACTTTGAGGTAAAATAAAATGCTAAAAATTTGATTTTGTCAACATAAAAAAATGCAGAAAAAAGGTATATATAATCTAACATAAATATTTAGTTAAAATTTGGCTTAAAATTTTCTCAGCGTTACATAAGCTAAGAATAATAACCTGTATCTTGAAGTTAAGCTTCATCTACACGAGCAATTTTTCCTTCAGTGACAAGTAACCTTGACAATTTCGCTTAGACGATTACAGGTTTTCCTTGACAATGTTTTATTGACAAGGTTTCGTAGCTCGTGTAGATGATGAACAAGTTTTCCTTGACAAGTTTCGATCAGTGAAGTAACAGGCTGAGAAGTAATCTCATTAATTTTCCTTGCCACAATTTCACTTGTTGACGGTGTACACGAACAAATTTCATCCACGACAAATTTTCCTTGTCAAGGAAAAATTGTTCCTTTTACTCCAACTACATTAGCAATCTTACCTTGTCAAGGAAAACTTGTCAAGGAAAACTCGTCAAGGAAAACTTGTCAAGGAAAACTCGTCAAGGAAAACTTGTCAAGGAAAACTTGTCAAGGAAAACTTGTCAATGAAAACTTGTCAAGGAAAACTTGTCAAGGAGAAATTGCTAGCATGGATACCGCTTTAGTAAATCGGAATTTTAAAAAGAAGTAGTATAGACAAAATAAATGTTTTTTGTCAGTTTAAGAATAAATTAGAATAATAAATAAGAATCATGAAGACTTACTACTGATTTAGAAAATGATTTAGAAGCTTTATATTTATTAGCAAATGATTATATTTATTTATTGAATCAGACATCCATTTTGTAAAAGCCAGAATTTAAAATCGAATTTCAAAAGAGTTGGTTTAATCATTTTTATTTATTTATTTATTTTTTGCTGAAAAAAAAGTACTGTTTTGTCTTTGACGAGTTTATGTCAATTATTTTGCTTTGATGTGGTTCAAAACTTGAATTTTTTCGAGCGACTATAAAAGAAATTTCTTCATTTTCGCTACTTACCTTTTTAAGATTTCTTTCTTCGTTTGTTTTCATTTATCTTGGAGACAATTAAAATTAACTTGCTTTAGTCTTCTTGCATTCAGAGTTGTACATTAAAAAAAATTAGCATTACTATGTTAGGAATCCTAGAGAAACATTTCAAAATGCAGTTTCTAGACGGTAACTTACGAGTAATTTGAATTTATTTTAAACTTCATTGAAGTAATTTCTGACACCACAACTGCGAATCTATGAATATATTTACCCTCTATCCTACCAGCTACTTTGTATGGATGCCAACTATTGGTAATTTCAATTCACCGTGGGTAGTAATTGGATTGTATTTGACGAGTACAACTGTAATGCCCTTCCGCTCGCTGTCCGCGAGAGTGACACTGTGGACTGTTTTAAGTCTAGACTCAAAACTTTCTTGTTTAATTTAGCTTTTAAGTAGTGTTTATTAGTTTTCTATATAACCTACATATATATAAATGCAACGAATATTACAAACAGTTTTTATCTCAGAACCATTGCATTAACGTTGGAACTCTTCCTAATCTATTTTACATTTTTATGTATTATTACTATTTTATTATGTTGTGAGTTTTCATATATGTATGTATATATGTATATATGCCGGACCGGAGGGGTTCTGCCGCTTTAGATGTATATATGTCCTTTGTTCTCGAGAGCCGGAACTTTTAGAGACGGGGAACATGTGTGTATCTGGGGTTGCGGGGTTTTTTGGTTGGGTGTATGTATGGATGTATGTATATGTATGTATGTATATTATATATATATAAATATTTATTTTTATCTATATTTTCTCACAATTGTAAAGCGCCTTAGAATATTTTATAATTTAGGCGCTATATAAATTATTAATTTTTTTATTTATTTAATGAGATTCTGTTTATTTTCTTTAAAAAATTTAAGAAATTTTAATATTAACATTGAACGAAAAAATTTCTAAGTATTTTTTATTATGATTTTATGAAATAAAGCAAGGTGTTGTTAGCGAAAAAAGGACAACGGGCGATGAGGAAATGGCAAAATAATTTCTAAGTTCAACATCCAGAGGCGGTATAATAAGAAACATATATTTGGTTCAAGAGGATATATGCATGAAAGACCGAGGGAAAAAGAAAAAGCATCGATTTTGACTGAAATGAAGAGAGAAGAACTGAAGTGGAAGAGTAATAGATGGAACACCAGAGGAAAATAAAGGAAAGAAAAAAAGAATCAGTAGCTCTGTTTCGTTATGTTTGGAAGCGTCCGACTGGGATCGAATATTTTAAACCCAAAGCGAGGGTTCGATTCTCACAGGCAGCCCGAGCAAAGTTTCTGTGCATGTTTTATAGGGGAATGTATGGGGGCATTGCCAGAAATATGGGACATGAGCCTGCTCATACATGCGCAATGATGCGTTTCAGCTTACAAAATAGCCGCCGAGTCTTATAGGAAATGTATGGGGAATATAGAGCTTCCTCTATTTACGGCGAATAGGGTTTTATTTCCTCTGAGCTCCACATCGCGACAAACAACCCACCCTACAATCTACTAAATAAGCGTAAAATGATCATTGAATCATGCGACATATTGGTTCCCGGACTACTTGCCTTCGAAAGGCTTCGAAAGCTCTAGATTCCATACATCGTCTATAAATCTGGCCACACTTGACCCCAAAATCGTCTTATTTGAGCTCGAAAAAATTTAAAAGTAAAAGAGCTCCACCTCGATATCACCAAACGAGTGTTTAATAAATCCAAAACCGCTCAAAATAGACAGCATGCCTTCAGAATGTAGGTTCCCAAGAAGCTTGAAGTTAGGTTAAATTTTAAGCGATTCGACGCGTTGTTAGCTCGTAGTTTTCAGTTAAAAATGACAAGAACCCACAGAGAACTGCTCCAAACAGCTTCAAAAACCCCTAAATATCGCCATTTTGTTTTTACAAGCTTCTATTGACTGCTGAGATACTATAAGGAAGCTTAAAGTAACGATTTACGTTTGAAACTTGTTTCTTGTCCTTCATGGGCTTCCTGTGGTGAGGCTTATCAACAGAAAAATAATAGTTGTTCTTTTGATTGTCAAGTAACTATTTTTTGGCAAGAATTGTTTTACTAACATCATAGTTGAATATAAATATGTGCTTGGAAACCATGTAGTTATATTTTTCCTCTAGAAAACCACTTCATTTTCATTCATGCGTAACACCGCTGACAATGTCCAATATTTCTGGCAATGGTTAGGATACAGATAAAAAAATAAAATGTTTTACTCAACATGTTTCTTTAATACTGGCGTAAGTCGCTGCTCGTACCTTGTTCGGTCTTCGGGCGAAGTTTCGGCTCGATTTGAGGCCGTTTATAGTTAGGTTTAATAGAGTGGGGATGGCATGAAAATATGATAAATTGCTCGTGTAAATGCGGCTGAAAATGAAGATCGGGCCTATGTTTGCATTCGAAAATTCGGGGGAAAAAATCAAATTCCCTTCAAAAGCATATCTTTTACTTTATACGTGTGTATTTATGATTAAAAGTGAACAAGAAACAGTTTAAACTCCAGAAGTCTTCACCATCTTGTTATTCAGCTTCCAAAACTTGATTTATAAATTTGATTTAAAATTTGTTTGGGTGGCCTTGGTTTGTATAGTCACATTGTAACTCATAAAGTCTTATTCCAGACTCCTAGATTACAGAAGCATGCGGAAATTATATTTTCAACAACAAAAAAAGCAGAAATTGCGGCAAAAATCGCCAGTGTTTACGGGCCTCAGGCAAAGCTGTGATTAATTGTAAAGGTCCGTTTACACTAGTGATTTTTTCGGCGATTTGAATCATACCTTATTATAGGAAATTAACGCTCCACAAAATTAAAGTATTAGAAATTAGCGCGACTTAAATTAACGCGAATTGAGGGCAAAATTACTTCCAAATGAAGAAAATTAACGTAAAAGAGAAGTCAAAATTCCCATTTAAATGAAAATGCCGCGATGGACGCAAAGATAACTCATCTGAAAATGAAAATGAAGAGCTTGTAGAATAGAAAACAAAAAGATAATTTCCGACAAAAATCTAAAAAGTTGTTTTTATTAAGTGACTTCCTGTAATGTTCAGTTTTAAAATAAATAATTTTTCAAAAGTAGATTAAAGATAAAATCACTAGAAATTGATATCGTGAAAAGAAACGTTCCACTTTATTAATGATATGGGAATTAACATTAAAAGAAATGAACACGACTTGAATTAACGTAATTTTTTAAAATTCGCGCTAATTTCATGGAGCGTTAATTTCCTATGATAAAGTATTCAAAAGTGGTAAAGGTTAACTTGTAAAGTTTTATTCAGAACACCAAGATTACCGGGACGAATGTCTCGGATGCAAAATTTATTATAAATTTTCAAAAATCGCCACAGCCAATCGCCGTAAAACTCGCCGCAGAAATTGTCAGTGTAAACGGGCCTTTTCTCATACAACAATATCGAACAGACCAAAATGAATAAAATTGGTCGAAGACGTAACTGTTTGGTTTATTTTTTTAAAATCGCCTACCAGAAATCGGTTAGGCAATCGACAAATTAAAGGTGACAAAAAACTATTCACTCAAAGATTCATTGTTTTATTGAATCGATATTCAATCTAAAGCTAAGAGTTTTCTTTTTTTGAAAGACCTACTTTGGGCTAATTTTAAGATATCAATATAGATATGAATATATGATAAGATATTCTATATTTTGTGCTTTGATACACGAGTTCCTCTATCGACGTCATTACGGACGTTCGCTTGCATTGTTTGTGCGCATCTGTTCTGCGCATATAGTGTAAAAGCGCACGTGTGCGTGGGCTATGTTTTTAAACAAAAAAAAACAACGGTGACCCCAGTTTTTTATTTTAGTATTTCATAAGCTGTCAGTGCTCCAAAATTGAAGAAAAAATACTCGAAATAAAACATTAATTATTTCCGGATTGGAATCCTAAAAATCACGCGTTCTGATAGGCTGTTGGAGTGGGCGGTATTTTCTATTTCTCCCCACCTTCCGGTATCCTGGAATAACGGATTCCTCAACCATAAATCATATTGCAAACAAAATGGAAAAATAAATGAGAGAAATAGACAATAACTATTAAATATTTACAGTCCAGCCTGTCCTAAAGTTTGTCCGGATAGGGAAAAACTGTATCTTTGGCATTGAAAACGGACCTCGGATTTTATCATGTATCACCAAGGGCATAAATATTTATGCTCTCTTGGTACCACCTATCGAACATTTTTTTTTTTTTTCATTTTTGAAGAAAAAAATCGAGCAAAACTAATGTTTTTTTTTATTTACGATTTTGATTTTGATTTTTTTTTTTTTGTTTGTTTTAAAACCGTTATAAAACAGACAATGGCGGTCAAATTGGTCGGAAATGAGTAGGAAGAATATAAGAATAAGTCGGATTTTTTCCAGCTGCATGATCCTTATTAACAGCCTACAATGATAGGCAAACACTGCCTGTCACGTCATATAAACCAGAGAGTATTCCATTGCTTGGTATAAATCAGCTGAATGAATCTCATTACCAGCCTACAATGCCTGGCAAACACTGCTTGTCATGTGCTATCAACCAGAGAGTATATATATTATATTGTTTGGTAACAATCAGTTGAATAAATCTCATGAAACTTATTTCGCGACAGATTGCCTATTTATTCTTTCTATATAATGGATTTTGCCATCCTATAGTGAAGGATATAGAGATTACTTCATAGAAAGTGCAGGCGTACGGTTTTTATTCACGAGTTGTGAAGTATCATGAAAAGAACAAACGAGTCTTTGAGCGCGTGAGTTTTATGATACGAAACAACGAGTGAATAAAAACTATACAAAGCACAAAGTTTTACTATAGGCAATTCATCGATTTTCTCTTTGGTTTTGTCGTCTAAAATATAGTTTCATTTTTTAACTCAAGCTTTCTACGAGTTTAGTCGAAAGTCTCACAAGAAAGAACAGCCCGTTGCTGCTGGCTTGTGATTGGACGTATCGTTTTTCTCACACGTGAAAAAGTGATACGCGCGTTGTGATAAGTGGTTGGGAAAAGTGAAAGAACGAAAATTTATTACACAGGATTTTACTGAGTAAATCTCGGTATGTATATAATAAGACTGCATTGGACTTGGGTGGGTTTTTTTCCAGCTTTATTATGTTGATTTCTTTTTAAATTAATATTTTTCATGTGAACAATGTTAGATTTTTGTTTAAATCCTTAAAATAAAATAGAACCAAAAGTTACACCCTAAAACAGTTAAATGAGAGAAATGTTTTTTTCTTCTTCTTCCTTTCTATCTTCTTTTCATTCTTCTTCTTCTTCTTCTTCTTGTTTATGTTATTGTTGTTGCTGTTGGTGTTGATGTTGATGTTTCTGTTGCTAGTTGTTGCTGTTGCTGTTGCTTTTTCTGCAGTTATTGTCGTTGTTGTTTTCATTCGTTCTATTCTTCTTCTTAATCTTCTTCTTCACCATATCTCTCCCCCCATTAAGCACTGTCCTTTTAGCACGATTTATTTCTAGTAACTGTTGCTGTTGCTGTTGCTGTTGCTGTTGCTGTTGCTGTTGCTGTTGCTGTTGCTGTTGCTGTTGCTGTTGCTGTTGCTGTTGCTGTTGCTGTTGCTGTTGCTGTTGCTGTTGCTGTTGCTGTTGCTGTTGCTGTTGCTGTTGCTGTTGCTGTTGCTGTTGCTGTTGCTGTTGCTGTTGCTGTTGCTGTTGCTGTTGCTGTTGCTGTTGCTGTTGCTGTTGCTGTTGCTGTTGCTGTTGCTGTTGCTGTTGCTGTTGCTGTTGCTGTTGCTGTTGCTGTTGCTGTTGCTGTAGTTATTGTCGTTATTGTTTTCATTCTTTTTCTTTTTCTTCTTGATCTTCTCCGCTATTTTCCCCGTTCCGCCACCATATCTCTTTCCCCCATTACTGGACTTTTACCACGATTTCTTGCTAGTGATGTTTGGTGTACGAGGCAACTGCGCTGAAAAGTTTCTTTGCCCAGCGTCAGACACGCGGTTCATTCGTTGTCTTTCACCACACATCAGCTTCTTCAAGTAACGTCGAAATGTTACGCTTTGGAAGGTGTAGATGAAAGGATTGATGGCTGAGTTGAAGGTCACCAGGACAAGGCTACTTATGCGAGAGACTTGCGCGAAGCTCTTTTCCTTCCCAAAGTTGTGATAAAGGCCAATGAAATTGAAAGGGAGCCAACAAAAGGCATAGATAATGCTGACAATCACCATCATCTGGGTAGCTCTCTTTCTAGACTTCACTATCGCTATCTGGGAACCTTGGGCACGGTTGGAGCTCTTAAACCAAAGTCTGTGGATGACTTTACTGTACATGGCAAGCATGATAAAGACAGGGAGCAATCCAAAAGCGATCACCCAGAAGATGATGTTTGCCTTGGCTACTTGGTCATTGGGCCAGACGTATATGCAGGTGTCGTTTTTGATGTCATACTCTATGGAGAGGAACAGGGGAATGCAAACTAGAGTGGCAAGAATCCAGCAAACTATGGCAATCCGCTTGACCCTTGGTATCGTCAACTTGTACTTTCTTGAATAGGGATGCACGACGGAGAGATATCTCTCGAAAGAGATGACGATGAGGGTTACCACCGAGGCAACACCACCAATCCATGCTATGTTTCCTCCGGTAAGGAATTTGCACAAAAGCTTCCCTGCCAGGCCATCAGGATGGGTAAATAAATGGCTTAGGATCACACGCGGGGTCATGAAGCCTCCTAACGTCATGTCTGCAACAGCAAGGTTGATCAGGAGGTAGTTCATTGGCGATTTCATGGATTTATTGGTCAGAATGATCAGTATAACCAGGGTGTTTCCAATGATATCCGTCGCTACAAGGAATGTGAACGCGCTGGTGACCCCATACTGGGCAGCCTTGTTATCAGCATACAGACCAGACATGGTAGAACTAAAATTCAAGACAAAACAAGCCTTCAAATGGCGGTTTATTAATTTTGGAGGGGTTAACAAGTGACAACATGCACAATGTTAGCTCTTGCGGTTAATCTTTGAAAATATATGTTTAAATAAAAAATAATAATAATAATTAAAAAAGTGTTAGTGCATACTGATAAATTTGTGGCCCTCTATGGTTAACGTCTCTAAATGAGACAGTACATCCACCACCATTGCCCGCCATTTCATACTTAAGGGGGCTCGACCCAATAATTTTTCGTGAGTACCGTCCGCGTTTGAAGCTCCAGTATAAAGACGCGTTGGGTTCGATTTCAAATCCACTTGAACACATTTCTTTCATAAAGATTGAATTATGATTTAGCATGTTTTTTGGAGAAATCGGACATCATTTCAATTGATTATTACGAAATATATGTTTTAGCCTTGAGTCCAATATTAGCCTTTAAAAGCACTCTCTAGCAAAATGCTTCATGCTGCTTACACCTTGAATCTTTGTCTCCAGTTGTGGCAAGTGTTATCAAAATTTGTAAGGCAGATTGCGAGATATCGAAGATTAAACAATAGATTTTGCATCAAAAATTTATTATTTCTTAGGTATCTTTTAGCAAAAAACATCGTTCGTTCTTTTCTCCTATATCTCTTGCTCACTATATGGCAATCAAAGAGCAATCGAGCCATACGATCTTCTCAAAACGTAAAATATATGAGCCGGACCAAAAATTCAATGTTTACTTTTTGTCACGGTTTTGTATACAATTTCACCAAAATACGAAAATCATAAAATTTGTCTATTTGTTTCTTAAAAAAACGAAATGATTTGTAGGGCGCAGCCAAGCTCGGTGAAATCATGCAAATGGTGGGAAGGAATGTCTTGTTGTGCCAATCCTTATACAATAGAACTCCCAGAGCACCAAATCTTTGAGCGGTATCTCAATATTACTCAACTTTGCGTCTACATTAACTACCTTAAAAACTTCCAAATGAACATGAAAATCAGAAACTTTACGAAACATTAATAGCTTGAAGCCCCCATGAAGTTTTTTTAAGAAACACATAAACAAATTTTATGATTTTCGTATTTTGGTGAAATTGTATACAAAACCGTGACAAAAAGTAAACATTGAATTTTTGGTCCGGCTCATATATTTTACGTTTTGAGAAGATCGTATGGCTCGATTGCTCCTTAATTGCCATATAGTGAGCAAGAGATATAGGAGAAAAGAACGAACGATGTTTTTTGCTAAAAGATACCTAAGAAATAATAAATTTTTCGATGCAAAATCTATTGTTTAGATTTTGAGTAAATTATCCACTTTATTTAAACAATCTTCGATATCTCGCAATCTGCCTTACAAATTTTGATAACACTTGCCACAACTGGAGACAAAGATTCAAGGTGTAAGCAGCATGAAGCATTTTGCTAGAGAGTGCTTTTAAAGGCTAATATTGGACTCAAGGCTAAAACATATATTTCGTAATAATCAATTGAAATGATGTCCGATTTCTCCAAAAAACATGCTAAATCATAATTCAATCTTTATGAAGGAAATGTGTTCAAGTGGATTTGAAATCAAACCCAACGCGTTTTTATACTGGAGCTTCAAACGCGGACGGTACTCACGAAAAATTATTGGGTCGAGCCACCTTAAGTAGTTATTCGATCTACGGCAAAAAAAATCTCAATTCTTACAAATCCCCGTTCAATGATCACTCGCATCACATTTTTAAAGGCATCATGGGTGAAATACACTTGCATCTCTCATCTGGGTTCTCGGGTTTGATTCCCAGACTCGGCACTGATCACATTTTAGTAGAGTTTGTAATGTCTATCCCTTGATTCGAGTGTTTTCTACGGTTTTCTTTGAGTGCGATCTAAACGTAATTGCTTGAGTCTCAAATGTTACGTAAACATGAAGGCGTATCGACTCAACAGTGGTCATATTGATCCCATTCTTTTGATTGAATCTCAAATGTTATGTAACATCACGGCCTTTGAGTTGTCATTCAATGGTCGCTTTTATCACACTCTAGTCTAAACCTTTGCATGAATCTTTAAATGTTATGTAACATTAAGGCCTTTGAGTTGTCATTCAGTGGTCACTTTTATCCCACTCTAGTCTAAACATTTGCATAAATCTCAAATGTTACATAACATTACGTCTTTTGAGTCACCAGTTCAATGGTGACAGTTTTATCCCACTCTAAACTTTTGCCAGAATTTGTTACGTAATACATTGTTTGACTCGCCATTCAATGGTAACTTTCATCTTATTTTAATTCTCGAACTTTTCATGGAATTCGAACTCTATAATTTTTCCTTTTTGAAGATTTTCAAAAGAGTACATAACCTAAAAAATACGTTCGACAAAGTTTGAAAGAATAAACTTATGTGCAAGTGTTTTACTTTTGGTGATTGGTAAGACTAAATTCTTGGTACTCGTTTTGGACAAAAAATAACGAGCGCACGTTGAAAAATAATTTTGACTATATTCCCCAACATTTTCAAAAGCTTTTCAGGGCTGCGATAAAAATAAATACCAGAAGCTTGTTACCGGTGGCCGGTAAATTTGTCCTTGCAAATACTGATTGAGCTTTTTTTCATGAATCGTGAATATCTAGAACTGAAAAAGCATCAGGACACCGCCCCATTTTTCTTTCAGCATTTGAAATAAGCATTATATTTGGGTTTTAAACAAAATAGTGATTTTTAAATTTCGAATTTCATGGAGTTTTTTTCGATAGTAGGCAGTCTTTTTACTTTTATTAATTTTTATTATTTTCTGCTTTACTGCGATTCTCAATATTCTGCGAACTCGGTAGTTGCGAGTTTCCCGTTGGAATTTGGTTTTTCGCTGCCGCTAGTCAAAAATATAAAAGGTACCGACTGATTAGTTTTGATTGACGGCAGCGAAAAACCAATTTCACAACAAGCAGTTGAAATGTCTGAGTTCGCAGAATTTTGAGAATCGCAGTAAGTATTAACGACAAAATTTGAAAGTTGAAATCTTTATAGTTGCAATTTTTGTAGTGTTTCTATAAATTATTATGTGTGTTCAATCCTATTAAAATACCATGGTTCGAAGCTGGCAACATAATCATGTTAAACGTGAAATATAACCCAAAATTAGGAACGGCGACTTAGAGGAACAAAACCGATTATATAACCATGCTCAGAGAGATGAGAAAAGGAGGTTTGATGAGAAGGAAAATGAAAGACCAGAAAACGAAGATTACGATCAAGAACAGGACTTCAGTTATATGTCTTAACCAACGTAACAAAACATCTGCAAAGCTGAAGACATTATTAAGTTCATAAACAGAAAACAAACAAAATACCTAGCAAATCTGGCACGTCAGTCGAACAGCGCCTTGAAGAAGGTATTCCTCTATGATGCAAACTGAACAGCAATATCAGGAGTGGAAGACTGATGTTCACATATTTAGAAGAGCAAGCTAAGTATGGCAGAACATCAACATGACCGCTGACTAATTCTAAAG
Organism: Anthopleura xanthogrammica; assembly: GCA_964019055.1. Classification (NCBI taxonomy): domain Eukaryota; kingdom Metazoa; phylum Cnidaria; class Anthozoa; order Actiniaria; family Actiniidae; genus Anthopleura; species Anthopleura xanthogrammica. Next base: position 12,195,640 of record OZ025210.1, read on the forward strand.
ACATTCTATCAAAATAGATTTGGGTTATTTTGGATTTGAATATTGATTGGTCGGGTTGAGGCTGTAAACGCTCAACGTCTGTTACAGCAGACAGGAGTTAAAAATGATGAAAAAAAACCACTAATTTCAAAAAAGGTTGCCGTAGCTGAAAGCAACAAGCAACAACACAAGACGGCAAAGAATATCTGTATTTTACTCCTTATTCATCATTTAGATTACTTTGGATTCTTGAAGAGTTGTCCCGAATATTCAGCTAACTTAAGCATTGTTTGTAGGTGGTATTGGCTTGTTGTTTCTCGCCTGCTGCTTTCGGCTGCGACAACTTTTATTGAAATAGGTGCATGTGAAAAAGATATAGAAAGGCTTGCTCTAGGATCTGGATTTGCCGCGAGTTGGCGCTACAGCGAGATTTATGATCAAGAAATAAGGAAGAAATTTTCCTTTTCTACGACTTTTTTCCACACTCGGCTTCTTTTTTCAATTTCCAATGCTTCAAACGGAAGCAATTCACTATTAAGCAATATTAGAGAGATTTAGCAGCTGGTTAACGGCAAACGTCAAACATCAGTAAACAAGTGGAAAATTGTGTAAAAATAGTGAAAATGAATTTCAAAAACTTCCAACGAGTAGAAAAACGTTAAGAAAAATATACTTTCGGTCTTTCGAAGGTTTGCAAAAGGGAAAGTGAAATGCAGAGATCTACAAACGACGAAACGTGGTCATCCGGCGTTTGCGAGAAGAAAAAAACGCAATGCTCCGTTTTAATATCTTAAAAGATATGTCTATTCTTAAATCAGAAAAAAAATCAGATTTTTTTCTGAAACACTTCTAGATAACTTTCAAACAGAATTTCTTAATGGTTTTTCTTACCTTTAGAGACGCTGCACTTGAATCATGAAGAATATCAAACTGTTTAATTTTCGTGTCTCGCATTGGGTTGCATTTATATGTCACTGCAAAATCATCTTTCCTGTTTATGGTTTTTTTTTAGCTGCAAATCTTTGTTTCTCATTTTTAATTGTCATGGAGGTTTGTTTTAAGGCTTTTTGAAAGTGTCAAGCTTTGTATATGATGTTTTACTTCGTTCCATGAAGAATCGTATTGTGGCATTAACCATCTGCTTCGCATCATGAATATTGATATTTTCGTAGTTATTAATCTTATGTCCGGCTAATTATATATTTAGTTCTTATTAAACTTCTGGAAACGCGAAAAAAGTTTAATGCTAGATAATTATGGAATATTCTAATATAGAATGAAAAAAGCATGACCACATGTTATCATGATCATCATCATGATAAAGGAGAAGAAGAAGGAGAAGGAGAAGGAGAAGGAGAAGGAGAAGGAGAAGGAGAAGGAGAAGGAGAAGGAGAAGGAGAAGGAGAAGGAGAAGGAGAAGGAAAATATTGTCATTTTCTTCGACGTTGTTCATATCATTATATCATGATCAAAAACGACAAGGAAAACGACAAAGGAATCCCGCGCAAGCGATAAGAGGTTTACCAATCAGAAAGATTAATGAACAAGTAATAAGGGTGAACAAATTGCTGGGTAATATGCAGAGCAAAGATAAAACAGACACAAAAACAACATCCTCAGTGTAGGAGCAAGAATAGTGGCAGACGGTGGATATACGTATTAAACAATGTACAGGAATTGAATGAATTTTAAGGTGAAAGAGAAGACTCGAAAACTGAGAAATACAGAATAAAAGACCACCAGCTGATCTGAAATTGTGACGTAGAAATGACGTCACTGCAAAACTGAGGTGTCATGATGCGTGTGAAACTTGACTCATAAAAGTTTATATCTGAGATAAATCTAGATTTTCAGGAGAGGTTTTTGGATATTTTGTACACATTTACTATGATATTCAATATTGAGTGGGGAAATATAATAAAGAAATAACTGTTTCCCGAGTCGCTGGACTACTAAGGATGACACCTTAGCTTTGCAAATTTTCTCGACTCTGATGGGCTAATATTTTTTCTCAGCTAAAACTTCTAAACTTAGAATATGCCAACAAATAGTTAATTAGTCAGCATAGACAAAGCAGGATGCCTAAGACTAATGGAAGATTAATGGAATGGACACTGAAAGCAACATGGTGTTCCGAAAGATATGCCAAAAGAAGAAAAAAGAATACGTTTTGAATATCGTAATTCCTAAAAAAAATTAGAAGTAGTTTACAATGTGTTAAAATAATAAAATAATAAATAAATTTATTATAAACACTAATAATAATAATAACAATAATAATAATAGTTTTATTATATATAGCGCTCAAACCTATCATTCTAAGGCGCTTTACAAATGGTGAATAAATATAATTTCATAATCTATAAGTATAATAATAGTAAACAGTAAATCAATACAATATAAAACAAAATGTTAGTCAGAGCATATCTAAAAATTTGAGTATATCTAAAAAGAAATATCTCTACCAGGTGATCTGGAATCTAGGCACGCAATGCATTGTTTGTCACAGCGAAAATTTCCAAGTGTTTTCTATTATCTCTTGTCAAAATGAAATATTTTCTATCAAGAACGACGAAATATGCTTTTTCTAAAAAGTATTTGGCGATTCTTTGCACGGATGAGTTTTATTTTATTTATTTACGAGCAAAAGCTGTTATAAATCGAGCCGAAAACTTGGAACTAGGAAACATTGAGCTACAAACAAAATGTTCGCTGATTGGCTAATTCCTTCGGCCTGAGAGAAGCGAGATCACCTGGTATTTATATGCATGAATCTAAGAATATCTACAAGAGTAAAACTAGTATTTAACCATATGCTTGTTTAAAAAGAAAAGTTGTAAGACTATATGGTAGAAATTAAAAAGGTCCTATCGCCGTACGTCTTAAGGCTAGATGATGGCACCTCAAGTAAAAGCATATCAGGAGATATTAATAGACCCCTTGCAGCACGTCGGAATAAAAGCTCAATTTGGAGGGCAAAACAAAATAATTTTAATCTCCTGAGAATTGGAACCTATTGTTTTGCCCTCCAAATTGAGCTGCATTCCGACGTGCTGCAAGTTAAGGGGTCTATTGACGAGCAGGAACATATCTACTTAATACGTTAGTGATATAAACTGTTACTAAACCAGTTAAAGCTTATTCAGTAAGTTAGAGTGAAATCACTAAACCTTAAGTAGACCTTAATTCCATTGTTTTCTTTTGTGTCTATTTGACTGTTACACTTTGGCAAGCAATTTTTACTTCATGGGTCTAGTGATTTCACTCTACGAGTAGAATCTTAAAATAAAAAAGTGTTTGACTGAGAAATATACGCCACTCGTATTTTTCATACGAACTACATCCGGGACCTCAGTGACATTGTTCCATATCCTCACACTTGAAGATATCGATGACGTAATATCCTATCTTTTCTCACACAGGATCAGTGAAAATGCATATTGGCGTTTCTTTCTGGATGTGTCTTTATAATAATAAGAAAATTTATCGTTCACTTGAAGATATGAAGTTTATCTTCTCGTGTTTGAAAAATATTTCACCACTCGAAGATAAACTTCATATGTTCAAGCCAACGGTTACAGTAGGGACACTCGAACCATGAACACTTGATATTTTTATATTTTTTATTTTATTAACTTTCTACTGCTTCAAACCTTCTGAAAATGAAGCACTAAACTCAAATAATCTTATTGTTCAAAATAAATCATATTTCCAATCGATTCACACAAGGGATAAAGGAGAAAAAAAGTATGAAAAAAAACCTCAAAGTGTTCACGGTTCGAGTGTCCTCACTGTAATATACAATTGACTTATTTAAATGTTGCAATTAATATTGAATATCCTTTATTGAATCTCGCTCCTTGAAGATAATTTACTATTGGCTACTTGATCGAACCTGAGAAATAACTTCTACAAATAATTACCACAGTAAGTGTATACATTTATTTCAAACAAACGTTGAATATTGAATACTGATTACTGAATAGTGCATTCCAAGACCAAAGGGCATTGTGGGTCTCATGGATTTGAAATAAAAGTAAATGTATGTAGCTAGTATATTGTTTCGGATGGAATGCACTAAAAATAAAATCTATAATGAAATATATAATAAATTATCTTATAGTTTGGATAGTAGGCGCGCGCTGATTCGTCGAGAACTGTGCTGTATTAGTGAATAGTGCACGGTTGCTGACGCCATCCTCGCGCGCGCTGCAAACTTTGTAAGGAAGTGTTAGAAAACCGTATTGAAAACTACAACAATTGTTTTCCTTTCTATATAATAAAACGAAAAAAAGAAGCTTTTTCCGTGTTCCGTTCATTAATAAAGCACTTAGGAAGCGCAGAAAGCACTCAAGAAGTGTGAGAAGAACTCGTCTATGGTTCAAGCTTCTCTCTACACTTCTTTCGTTCTTACGCCACTTCCTGCGTGCTTTATTACTGAATGGAGCACAGAAAAAGCTTATATTTTATTTGTTAAATAAAATATATATGTTTTGAAATAGTTGTATATGTTTAGAAAATATCTAATTACATTTGGTTATTCGATTTGATAACTCAGTACTCACCCATTCCTTCTTTTTACAACAGAAGATTTATCATGTTCTCCGTATGCTCTGTTCATGATGTGTTTTCATGATGTATTTTTTTAATCGAAGCCTCGGTTATTTTATATTTCTGAAAAGCAGTCTTCTGCAAGTACGCTGGGTGAACTATTGACATATTTACAAATTTGACAGTTTTAATTTTGTAGTACTATGCACATTTTTTTGTATTTTGCTTTGTTTCTTGCTTCGTTTTTCTGAAGATTTGCTTTAAAACCGATCGTATACGTAACTTCAAGAAAGTAGAGACATTTAGTAATTTGATCTGTAATGAAGAATATAAATCAGAACGGATGCTTTGGTTATAGTTTGTAAGCTAGAGAATAATAAACGGACAGAGAGACGGACGGTCTTAAGACTACAGACAGACAGACAGACAGACAGTACAGACAGTACAGACATACGAAAGAACGGACGGACGAACAGATAGACAGACAGAGAGGGGAACGGACAGACAGACGGAAAGAGTAAAGACAAAAAAACCACAGGCAAACAAATATATATATGCAAACAGACGAATGAAGAGACAGACAGACAGACAGACAGACAGACAGACAGTACAGACAGACAGACAGACAGACAGACAGACAGACAGACAGACAGACAGACAGACAGACAGACAGACAGACAGACAGACAGACAGACAGACAGAAGAACATGTACAAAGCTTGTAGAGCGCGCAGCACATGTCAATTGATCAGTTCATTTTAATTGATACTGCTATTAGTGCTCTCTGCGATTGACACGCGGTTTTGACGCAATTTGTAACAGAACACAACCTTAATCAAATGGCGTCGAAACGCCTGGCTTTGCAAACTGTAGATGAATGGATTGATGGTTGAATTTAACGCTGTGAGGATAAGACTCACGATGAAGGAAATATCATAGTATTGTCCTTCGCTAGTATGGCCAATGAAATACATGACGAGGTTAGGAAATATGCAAGCGATATAGACAACACTAACGATAACAGCTATTTTAGTCACTCTTTTTCTTGATCTCAAGACGGCTTGCTGCGTACTTTGATCTTGATTGCTCTTAAACCAAAGCGTGTACATAACTTTAGAGTACAGAACCAGCATGACGACTGTCGGGAACACTGCTACGAAAGAAAACCAAGCCGAGCTGTACAAAACAGCGAGAATCGGCTGATTCTCTGGCCACCGTTCTGTGCAGATATCTTTTTCCCTGTCGAATTCTCTGATGAAGAACAATGGCATGTTCAATATCAGAGCGCAAACCCAGCATCCCGTACTTAGCCATTTGACCTTCTTAAACGTTAGTCTGTATTTTATAGACGAAGGATGCACGACAGCGAAGTATCTTTCAATAGAGATAGCAACCAGAGATAAAGACGAGGCAACAAGACTTACCCAAGATATGTTACTGCCCGTCAACGTGCCACAGAGGAGTTTTCCTGCAATACCACCAGGATGGATAAAGAAATGGTTGAAGATAAAGACCGGTGCCAAGAAGACACCTACCATGATGTCAGCTACAGCAAGGTTGACGAGGAGGTAGTTCATTGGTGATTTCATGGAATTATTGGTCAGAATGATCAATATAACCAGGGTGTTTCCTATCAGGTCAGTCACTATTAGGAAAGATAGAGACACCGCAATACCAACTTGGGCAGCTTTGTTATCAGCATACGAGTCAGACATCGTTGATCTAAATGATTGGGAAAGCAAATGGAAATGTTATTGAGGAATAAAATGCCGAAGAAATGAATTAAAGCAGAGTAATCGAGTCAAGTTATGAAAAAAAAGGAAACTGAGAAGCACTGTACATACCGCACCGCTCGGCACGGCACTTAAAACGACAGCACGACGAGCACGACACAACACAGCACAGCAAAGCACAACACGTACTGTATATTATTTAGGCCTAACACACAGCACAACACAGCATTCACGACAGGCATAACACATATACACAGCACAACATTTAGGCCTACATCAAAAAAACACAAGTATACGTAACACAGCACAGCACAACATGCACAGATAACACTACAAGACAACACAGCAGACCACAGCACAGCTTTTAGGCCTAACTACAAAGCACAGCACAGCACAGACCTTACTAGACAGCACATCTACAATAAAGAAAAACAACAACAACAAGGGGAAAACAAACAAACGGAAAAAGTAAAACAGGACGAAAAAAGAACTTGAAAAAAGTAAAATACGACAACCATCTAGCTTAATCGAAAATTCGATATTACATTATTTTCGGGTCTGATATTTCGAGATACCATCTCAAGCTCATTTGATGATTATCTTATCTAAAATGTCTTCAATATTATAAAAAATATAAGGATATTTTAAAAGTAATTTTTTTTTGCTTGCTTTTCGTTTGTTGTCATTTCTTTTTAATAAACGAAATCTTCTTTACTTTGCTATGCATAAGGTGACATGATTCCTCCTCGAAGATAAAGCTTAGATCTTAAAGGGGGCACTTGGATGAAAAACGATAAAAATTGGAAATGCCTTGAAACTTGGTTAAACTTATCTATATATATGGCCCCAATAGTAGCCAAGCAACATATTTTCTTCACAGTCAAAATATTTTTTTCAGCATCTAAATCGTGAGTAAATGATGTCATTTGCTCAACCCTATTGTTCTTTTAGTTTTTGGGCCAAAATTTCTCAACTGCGAGTGGTTCCCAGGCTCAAATTTTTGCCTATCTGGTTTTCATAATCATGATTGAGTCATATTATTCTTAAATACTTGAACTATTCGGACTTTCAAAATATGGGGCGTTTTCATCCAAGTGCCCCTTTAAGTACATTTTTTTTTCAAAAACGACTCAATTGCAGCAATTGATTATATATATGTTTTTTCATGGCGACCTCATATATTTTGGTTAAGCGTGCAGTTAGATTAGTTATTCATTGCTGCCTTTCCCCGGTCCCTTTTACAATTATTGAACGTACAGTTCAATAAACTATAATAAATGTTAGTAATAAAAAGTGTATTACCTGTATTTTTTTCTTTTGTTTTCCTTTCTTGTTTTTCTCCTTGCGTTTCAGGCCTTTGAAGAAAAAAATATTTTCAACGTTATTTTTTGATGAACGAAAATTTTACTCTGCTTGCTTTACAAGCTATTGATCAGAGATGAGACCGCCAGCTGCAGTTAATCGTCTCCAAAAAAATATTTACAAATTCGGGACTGTTTTATACTCTTTAATTATACAATCTTTTCATACTTTATCTTCTGACAGACTTTTTCATAAATTCACCGCGTACCCCCAAATAAACTATTTATTAATATTTCATATCACTATCACTATGATTACTATCAATATTTTTTTAATTAGTATAAATACAAAGGTGATTATACAAAATTGCGCGCTCTGATTGGTTTTCTATCTCGGATTATCAGCCGATAATCACCTTTTTGGACAAAATGGCTGTCGCGCTTTTAAAAAATAAAATATTTTCACTTTCAATGTTGTTTCCTTCTTTCTTTTTTGAAATAATCACCTTTTTATTTATACTAAAACAATTATTCACCTCAGGCTCAGTGATTATCGATGAATATTTACCTCGCCGCTCGGTAAATATTCATCGATAATCACTTCGCCTTCGGCGAATAATTGCTAAATAAAAAGAGTTCTATTTTTTCCCCCAATAAATCGTTTTCTTTTGTGTTACGATATAGAATCGATTGCTTTTCAGAAATTAAATTTTAGAAAAAGAAAGCTTGAACATGCTGTCGTCGTATGGCAATTCAAAAATAATTAACACTTTTTTCGTTGTTCGTTTTCCATTTTTTTAAGTATTTCTCTTCTTTTTATCGTTTTTTATTTTTTATTTTTACTTTCTTCTCCTTTTTATTTCCTTTATTTTGCATTCTATTTTCAGTGCGCATGTTTCAGTTTGCTGAATTGGATTTTGTTCCCATATTTTGCTTTCTTGGCTTTTTTTGTTTTTTGTTTTGTTTTGCTTTTCTTTATGTGGTTGGGGGGGGGGGGGGGTTAATTTGTTTTGTTTTGTTTCTCTTTCTTTCTCTTTAATTTCTCTCGCTTAGTGCTTGATTGAGAAACGCAATGATACCAGAAAGCTCTTGCTAGTAGTATAAGAACAAGGCACAAATAACATTACAGGTAAGTTCCAAGGCTTTTTATTCACAATTTTCCACATAATGAGGAGATGAAAATCCTATGCATTTGGTTTGCAACAGCTACACAGAAACAGAGCTTGCTTCCTGTGGTCCAGGCGAACGCGTTGGCGCGCACCAACGTTCCCGCCAAATCCACAGGAACTCCATCAATTATAAATATAGGACTTTCACTGGAATTTGGAATAACATTAGGTTTTCAAAGCTTAAGAGTTCAAAGTAGCATGAGAAAAATAAAATTACCTAAAAATTAGCATATTTTAATATTAATGAATTGAAGGGAAAAGCGCGCGAAACGTTTGCACGTTTGCATAGTTGAGGGTTGACAAACACTCGAAGCTTCAAGCAGTTGAAATACCAAAATTTATTCAAAGGAGAAAAGACGTTAGCAAGAAAAACCTTCAGGAAATTCTGATAGAAGTCTTAAAGAATCGAGATAAAGCATAGGTAAGACATACTATTTGAGTTAAACTCAGTTTAAGCGTATTAAAAACCAAGAAAATGGTCGCTCGAGCTCATCTGATAAGTTGAATGCTGGATTACCGGCCGTCGTTAGATGACTTTTGTGAAGTGTCAACAATTCTCCGCTACTGAAATAATTGCTTTACCCAAAGAACATTAACTTCTGACTTAAACTTCCATGTTTTAAAAGACAAGCTATCTTAGTGAAATCGAAAATAATTAAAGAATGGACTCTTTGGAGCAGATGATAATTTTTAGTAAACAAACCATGTTAAAACTATAATCAAGGTTACTGAAACTCATACACCGGACCTTTAAAGTATATTAAAAGGCTGTTTAGTAGAACTAGTGCCCTTCCATCAGCTAAGACAAAAAATCAGACACGACACTTATATATTCTACAGAAGCTTCATTAGCTCAGTCAAACTCTGTAATCAGTTTTTCTTTTTGTTTGAGTCACAGCGGGAACCCAGGATCATTTGATCTATGTGTAGTAACTGTGCGGAACGCTATTACAGATCGACAGCATGCGGCAATTTTCAATTTAGGGTACAAACAAAAAAATCCCATTCTATTGATGGTTTTCAACCATTCCCGAGAGAGCCAAGCGACAAAGAAATGGTGGCCATGGTGACCGGCGGACCTTAACAATAGATATAGGTACACCAGCATGACGTAACGTGAAAACGAAGAATTAAGGATTCAATTCTTGAGGATTCAATTATTTTTATGTTAATATATTTTTATAGTTGGGGCGGTCTTTTAAATGAATGAATGAATGATTTAATGAATGATTGATTCAATGAATGATTGATTCAATGAATGAATGAATGAATGAATGAATGAATGAATGAATGAATGAATGAATGAATGAATGAATGAATGAATGAATGAATGAATGAATGAATGAATGAATGAATGAATGAATGAATGAATGAATGAATGAATGAATGAATGAATGAATGAATGAATGAATGAATGAATGAATGAATGAATGAATGAATGAATGAATGAATGAATGAATGAATGAATGAATGAATGAATGAATGAATGAATGAATGAATGAATGAATGAATGAATGAATGAATGAATGAATGAATGAATGAATGAATGAATGAATGAATGAATGAATGAATGAATGAATGAATGAATGAATGAATGAATGAATGAATGAATGAATGAATGAATGAATGAATGAATGAATGAATGAATGAATGAATGAATGAATGAATGAATGAATGAATGAATGAATGAATGAATGAATGAATGAATGAATGAATGAATGAATGAATGAATGAATGAATGAATGAATGAATGAATGAATGAATGAATGAATGAATGAATGAATGAATGAATGAATGAATGAATGAATGAATGAATGAATGAATGAATGAATGAATGAATGAACGAAGAAAGGAAGAATAAGAGAAAAACAGCCTCTTTCAACAGATTAACGTATTGTGTGTGTAGTAATTAATTATTTCATATTTTCAGAAATAAAGTTAATAATAGATAAGGGCTGTACACTTTTACTTGATTGTCAATAAAATGCGAACGTTAGTGTCGGTTGAGCAAAGCCATGTCTAGCAGCCGCCGGTCTTTTAAATTTGGCATTTAAATTTAGTGAATTTAGTGTAAGGTTATATAGAGTGGTCCAGTGCTTATGTCACGTTGCCTTGACGACGAAATTTTTAGTTCTAAATAAATCGAACGCGATTCGCTCCTGGATGTAAATATCATCCTGAAAGTCATGATGGTCTACTTTCGAGATCAACAAAAGAAGAGGCAATAATATATGAGATGGCTCTGTTTAGTGAAGTACATGAGGTAATGTTTCTGGAGCTCATAGATTGTTCAAAACAGAGGTTTGTTTAGAACTAAAAATTTCATCGTCAAGGCAACGTGACGTCATACTTGACCACTCTGTTCACACAGGGAATTCAAAAACAGCTGTCGGCGGCTGCTAGCCATGGCTTTGCTCAAACGACGCTAACGTTCGCATTTTATTGACAATCAAGTAAAAATTTACAGCCTTGTCTATTATTAACTTTATTTGTGAAAATTTAAAATAATTAATTACTACACTCATAATACGTTCATCTCAGTGTTGAAAGAGGGTGTTTTTCTCTTATTCTTTCTTTCTTCATTCATTCATTGAATCATTCATTCATCAATCCATTCATTCATTAATTCATCCATCTATCCAGCCATCTATCCATCCAGCCATCCATCCATCAATCCATCCATTCCTTCCTTCTTTCTATCTTTCTTTATTTCTTTCTTTCTTTATATTTTTTCCCTGCGAACATTTTCGTTTTGTGGCTCTCTCCCTCGTACTTTTTCACGGCTTATTCGTCAACATCTTTCTTCCTTGTTTGCTTCGTTGCTGAAACCTTGCTCAGTTCCATTTTTACTATATTTCTTGTAATTGTTTCCTTGCTTCCTTACTTTTTTGTTCTGGTTTTCTTTTCTTGTTTCTTTATTTTCTTCCGTTCTTCATTCCTTCCCTCTTTCCCCCGTCCTTCTTTTTTGACTTCTTGATTCCTTCCTACTTTTTCTTTTCCGACTTCGTGTCCTCTTCGTTCTCCATGACTAATACTTTTTTTTTTATGATTAACACCATCATTATAGACTATGTTATTATTTGTTTATCTTCCTTCCTGTGGCGTTCATCTTTGGAACAAACTATGGATATCTTGCTTAGTGGACAGCGCACTTGCCGATAATCAGCAGTAATAAACAGCTGCGATAACTTAGGTCAAATAACCAGGCTACTTGTTATTTTGTATGGATTTTTATCTAGTTTTGATATTTGATGCAACGCCTAATCCATGAAGCCATCATTAAAACAGGTTTTTCAAACGCTTGAATCGATTTTCCTAACATTTGAAAGCGTATATGAAAGCCTATTCGAGATTCGAAGATTTATGCCAGTAGGTTGAACATCTGTGTTAAGCCAACCACAGCTAACTATCTTCTTCATGTGCTTTCGAAAAATCTGACTTTGGAAAGTGTACACAAAGGGGTTGATAGTTGAATTAGAGGAATACAAGACAGCGCTAACGATATACTGAACATTGTACCGGTGTTGATGGTTGATCAAGTGGTCAGAAAGATATATTGTGAGATTGGGAAAGACACAAGCGGTGTAGACGACACTGACGATGAGAAACATCTTGGTTACTTTTTTTCGGGATCTCATAACGGCCAACTGCGTACTTGGAAGACGAGAACGCTTAAACCAAAGAGTGTAAACGACTTTTGAGTACAAAAGCGTCATTGAAAATATTGGGAACACTCCTACAACTAAGAACCAAGCAGTACTGAACGCAGCAGGGAGCCAGGGCTTACTTCTTGGCCATTGTTCTTTACACAATTTGCTGTTTTTGTCGTAAGCCCTAAAAATGAATAACGGTAGAACCAACACTACAGCCGTAATCCAACAACCAGCACAAATGCGTTTGATCTTCTTAAATGTTAGTCTGTATTTTATAGACATAGGATGCACAATAGCGAAGTATCGTTCAATAGAGATTGCAACCAGAGATAAAGACGAGGCAACGAGACCTACCCTGCTGATGTTGGCTGCGGTCAAGAATCTACATAACATTGCTCCTGAAAAACCTTCAGGATGTGTAAAGAAATGGATAAAGACGAACCGAGGCGTTAAAAACAATCCTACCATGATGTCAGCTACAGCAAGGTTGACGAGGAGGTAGTTCATTGGTGATTTCATGGATTTATTGGTCAGAATGATCAGTATAACCAGGGTGTTTCCTATCAGGTCAGTCAATCCTAGGAAAGATAGAGACACAGCAACGCCAACTTGGGCAGCTTTGTTATCAGCGTACGAGTCAGACATTATTCTGATATTTCAAATTTTTAGTACACTTCGATTTAAGTTGCTCGATCACCGTTGATCTAGTTTTAACAGATAGCAAACTGGATCGTAGCCAAGAAGTCGCATCAAGCTGCTTATAAGATTTGCATTTTCTAGAGTTACTATTGTTACTTGTCTATACGATTGGACCAATTTGAATTGACCCTTAAACTTGATGAGTTAGCAACAAAAATGAATTCCTTTGGGTAGGTGGAAGTACATTTCTTGGGCTTCATCAGGGACGCGGAGCGTAATTTTAATTGGGGGGGGGGGGGGCTAGCCTAACGACCACCAAATACTGGAAGACCTATGGGGTTTGGGGGCATGCTCCCATTATGCTCCCAGCCCCCCCTGCTCCGCGATCCCTTTTCATGTACATGCATTAACCGAAACGATTAGAAAGACATCATCTTGTATATACAGCAAGTCAGTTACGACAGATCTAGTTAGTATCTTACTAAAATCTAACTAGAAAAACCTAACGGTTCATTTAGATACTAAACATTTCAAAATTATAACTATGTTTTTGCTAAAAAAAGAACAACTTGAAAATACTTGTACTGAAAAAAAAAATGATAGCGAAATATATAAATCTTTAAATGTATATGCGAATAGAAACGTGAAATAAAAAGTATTGTATTGTATTGTATTGTATCGTATCGTATCGTATTGTATCGTATCGTATCGTATCGTATCGTATCGTATCGTATCGTATCGTATCGTATCGTATCGTATCGTATCGTATCGTATCGTATCGTATCGTATCGTATCGTATCGTATCGTATCGTATCGTATCGTATCGTATCGTATCGTATCGTATCGTATCGTATCGTATCGTATCGTATCGTATCGTATCGTATCGTATCGTATCGTATCGTATCGTATCGTATCGTATCGTATCGTATCGTATCGTATCGTATCGTATCGTATCGTATCGTATCGTATCGTATCGTATCGTATCGTATCGTATCGTATCGTATCGTATCGTATCGTATCGTATCGTATCGTATCGTATCGTATCGTATCGTATCGTATCGTATCGTATCGTATCGTATCGTATCGTATCGTATCGTATCGTATCGTATCGTATCGTATCGTATCGTATCGTATCGTATCGTATCGTATCGTATCGTATCGTATCGTATCGTATCGTATCGTATCGTATCGTATCGTATCGTATCGTATCGTATCGTATCGTATCGTATCGTATCGTATCGTATCGTATCGTATCGTATCGTATCGTATCGTATCGTATCGTATCGTATCGTATCGTACTTGTGTTGTGTTGTGTTGTGTTGTGTTGTGTTGTGTTGTGTTGTGTTGTGTTGTGTTGTGTTGTGTTGTGTTGTGTTGTGTTGTGTTGTGTTGTGTTGTGTTGTGTTGTGTTGTGTTGTGTTGTGTTGTGTTGTGTTGTGTTGTGTTGTGTTGTGTTGTGTTGTGTTGTGTTGTGTTGTGTTGTGTTGTGTTGTGTTGTGTTGTGTTGTGTTGTGTTGTGTTGTGTTGTGTTGTGTTGTGTTGTGTTGTGTTGTGTTGTGTTGTGTTGTGTTGTGTTGTGTTGTGTTGTGTTGTGTTGTGTTGTACAGGTTTTCCAAAATTATAAGGTTTTACAAGGAAAATTACTTGGGAAGGTTGGGTTTGGTTTGGTTTTCTTTTTATTTCCTTTGTATTTCATTTTATTTCCAGTGTGCGTGTTATATTTATTTATTTATATTTATTTATTTATTAGTTTCGCAATTTGATACTAAAATATATTCAAAAGAAAGACAAATGGCAGGGTCACCGCAACAGCATAGCCAATTACTGCAGGTTTGATTTTTTTTGGTATCGTTTTGTCTTCGCCTTATTTAGTACTCCCCCCTTTTTGAGCTGTTTCCTGTATTCTATCATGTTTCTCTTTTTTTGGTTTGGTGTTAGCGCGTGTGCTTTGTGTTTTTGTTTTGTTTTGTTAATATTTCTTTTTTCTTTTTTTTCTGTTTTAGTGTTTTCGTGATTGAGAAACAAAAAGGGCATAAAAGTCTTTCATATGGGCTGAAATATTATTATGGTTACCAGTATTCTAAGAAAATGGCACAATCAACATTTCAGGTACGAGATGAATATCTTCCCATCTATTAGTTTGTAACGGCATCACAGAAACAAAACCTCGGCTTCCTGTCATCTGACAGCATGGGAAGTGAGCTCGTGCGGTTTGGCACAAAACGTTCCCTCCAAATCCACAGGGACTCCATCAATATAAGTATAGAACTATGCAATAGCTCTTTTTCTAGTTCCATTCAGTGATCATGAATATTATTTCCAAGTCGGGGTTGGAGTTGCAGCGCATGATAAATTATAGTTTTGCTATGCGCGGCAACTCCAACCTCGACTTGGAACTATATTATTTGTGGTCACTGAAACGGAACTGTAAAAAGGTCTATTCGAGGCCTTAAGGCCGAGGGCCTGCTTACAAGGCCGAAGAAAGATCTGGAAGGAAGAACTGGAAATCATTGATTCAACTGTTCTCGCTAGACATCGAGACATGTATTTTGCATAAAGTGACATTATTTTACCGTATTTTTGGCAAGCTAAACATTTTTCCTTCGGTGATAACAATTCTACTTCGTTTCGATAATAAAATGCTTTGTTCTGATTGGCTAGTTTTCTTTTCTTTTGCCTTTTCAGCCAATCACAGTTAGGTGTTTCAACTTTTACTTCTTCTTTTTTTTTAGTTTCACATTCAATTTTTTCACTGGTGAGTTTTTTTGGGGGAATTCGTGTTTGCATGTTTATTATCAGCCAAATTCCACTCCCAGACAGTGCAATAAAATTAAAGTAAATTTCATTTTATGTTTTTGACATTTAAATTTAGTTCAAGCTAGACCCTTTGTGCCAAAACATATTGATTAAATTTAGGGTGAAAAATGCTAATCACACAAGGAATTTACAAACAGCTGTCCGCGGCTGCTAGTTGCTCAAACGACACTGGCAGTTTGGGGTCTCCCATTTTATTGACAATCAAGTAAACATTAACATCCCTTATCTGTTATTGAGTGACTTTACTGCTGAAAATCCAAATCTCTAATCTATAGAAAAATACTTTTTTTTCTTTGTTTCTTTCTTTGTTTCTTTGTTTCTTTTATTCTTTTTTGCCAATTTTTTCCATTTCTGGTCATTCCTGATTCTCTCGGCACCAGCTTATTCGCTATACATTTTCGTCCTTGTTTCCTTAGTTTCTTCGTTACTTCGTTAATATTGTTTCTTTCCTTCCTTGCAAATGCTTGCTTGCTTTTTCCCCTTTTTGCTAAATTAAAGAATTGTGTAATGTTTTTCCCTGCTTCCTATATTAAACGTAGTTCAAAGACGACTGTGCAATCTTTAGCTATAGCCTTCTCTCTACATGTGCTTCTCCTTAAACTCACTGAAAACTCCTTGTATTCAATTTTAGTTTTCAAGGGCGCTTGGAAAGATCTTGATGATTTAATTTGAATTTCTGCTCAAACTCCTTCAAAACTTCTTGAATTTATACTCTAATTAAGCACGACTTAGCGAGTCGACCTAGTGCTTTCAAAGCATGTTCACTTTTTGCAACAAAATTCAGGTGATTTTGCATGAAACATACTCATCTACACCATTAATAACCCAGCCGTGAAAATATTCCTTGAAAAATTGTTCTTAGCCGGGTCCTTGAATAATCCTTTAATATCTGGAGTTTTAGATTTATTACTGAGCACGAACCCGTGTCTCTATCCGCAATTCTTTTTGCGGGGAATGTAAAACTAAAGAGACAACTGTGTGAGGTCACTGAGGAGAGAACTATGCATGGATCTCTTGCTTGGCAGGCAGCACTAACAAACCAAGCAGCACTTGCTCCTTAAACAAGTGTGCGAGGTCACTGAGGACCAAACTATAAACTTCTTGCTTAACAAGCCAGAGTTACTACTGTGATGAACGTAATAAACAGTTTCATTCAAATATCCAGACCGCTTGCCACTTTGTATGGATGTTTACGGTGATCTTGTTTTACTGATATTTGATGCGACGCCTAACCCAGCAAACATTACAAAGTTTTTCAAACGTTTGAATCGATTTTTCTAACCCTTGAAACCGTATGTGAGAGCCTATTCGAGGTTCGCAGTTCTATATCAATAGGGCGAACAGCTGTGTGAAGCCTACCACAGCTAACTAACTTCTTCATGTGCTTTCGAAAAATCTGACTTTGGAAAGCATACACAAAGGGGTTGATAGTTGAATTACAGGAATACAAGACAGCACTAACGATATACTGAACATTGTACCGGTGTTGACGGTTGATCAAGTAGTCAGAAAGGTATATCGTGAGATTGGGAAAGACACAAGCGGTGTAGATGACACTGACGATGAGAAACATCTTGGTTACTCTTTTTCGTGATCTCATAACGGCTAGTCGTGTACTTACTTGTCCCGAGCGCTTGAACCAAAGGCTGTAAATGACTTTGGAGTAAAGAACTGTCATTGAAAATATTGGCAACACTCCTACAAATACAAACCAAACTACACTAAACAAGCCTGGGAGCCACAGCTTGTTCCTCGGCCATTGTTCTTTGCAGGAGTTGCGGTTTTTGTCGTAAGCCCTAAAAATGAATAACGGTAGAACCAACACTACAGCCGTAATCCAACAACCAGCACAGATGTGTTTGATCTTCTTAAATGTTAGTCTGTATTTTATAGACATAGGATGCACAATAGCGAAGTATCGTTCAATAGAGATTGCAACCAGAGATAAAGACGAGGCAACGAGACCTACCCTGCTGATGTTGGCTGCGGTCAAGAATCTACATAACATTGCTCCTGAAAAACCTTCAGGATGTGTAAAGAAATGGATAAAGACGAACCGAGGCGTTAAAAACAATCCTACCATGATGTCAGCTACAGCAAGGTTGACGAGGAGGTAGTTCATTGGTGATTTCATGGATTTATTGGTCAGAATGACCAGTATAACCAGGGTGTTTCCTATCAGGTTAGTCACTGCTAGGAAAGATAGAGACACAGCAACGCCAACTTGGGCAGCTTTGTTATCAGCGTACGAGTCAGACATCATTTCAGATATTTTGAAATTTGTACGTACACTACAATTTAAGGGAGCACTTCTTGCTCGACCACTATTGATCTAGTTTTATCTAACAGGTAGCAAGCTGGATCTTAATTAAGTAGTTGCGCGAAAAATACATCAAGCTGCTTATAATATTTGCATTTGCTAGAGTTACTGTTGTTACTTCTCTTTACGATTGGACCAATTTGAAGCAATCCTTAAAATTTGAATGACTTAACTGCAAAAAACTTCGTTGAAAAACAGTTTCGGCATTGTCAACTGATAAAGTACTTTTAACCAATAACATCAGGCCAGATGAATGATTCTCCTATTACAATGCTTAACAAGGCACAGACACGCGACAGCACGCCATTCAGTATACGACAGTTTTTTTCAAAATTATAAAGTTTTGCAGGAGAAATTAAATTACTAAGTGAGCTTATCTCTCAGTAACAGGTGATTTTGAATCTAGGTGCGCAATGCATTATTTGTCACAGCGAAAATTTCCAAGTATTTTCTATTATCTCTTGTCAAGACGAATTATTTTCCCCAACAACGATGAAATATGCTATTTCTAAAATATATTTAGTGAACCTTTTTATAGATGAGTTTTATTTCTTTTAATTTATCAAGCTGAAAACCTGGTAATTGGGAATACTGAGCTACAAACAAAATATTGGCAGATAGGCTGTAATTCGTTTTGGCTTTGGGAAGCGAAATCACCTGGTAATTGGGTCCTAGTACCAGATCACGAACGGCGTGTTTACACTCGGACAAATTACTGAGATAGAAGGGAAATTCTACCAATTTTGGATTTAAATGTTAGATTTTTATGGATAATTTGACCTAAACGTGAGCTTGTTGTCGAAAATATATAAATTGAACAAAAGCACTACATTATTTGCTTTAAAATATGTCAATAATACAAATTTCGATGAACATACAAAAAATGTGAAATGCAAAAAAAAATTCTGCGGAAGTCTTGAGCAAAGATTACCCTGTCTTCGCTTTTCCGTTTAGCGAAGTAACTGTCGTTTCTCGCTGCCAGGCCTAGCTAAGAAAAACGTGTCTTTCTCAATGAAGCCGCGTGACGGCAGAAAAATGCGGTATAACCAAATTTTCTATGCTAAAACTAGTACTGGACATAAACCGAAGTGGAATTTGAGCCTCAAAACATTTTTTTTTCAGTTTTCGACGACTGATTTTATGGCATAGGAGTCTTAGCTCTTTCACTCTCTTTAATATATGACAACTTAATACTTTTACTTCTGATGCTTTAGATTCTCAGTTACTTTGGTATGATAATCCGTCCCACCCAGGTATTTCAGTGTACTCTCATAACGAGCCGCACGCTCTTAGCAACCAAAAGACCCCACCCCAAACTGATGCGTATGTCGAAGTACACATCAGTTAGGGGCCTCTATACATTCCTATAAACACTCTTAAGATATACGCGACCAGGGTCTTGTTATAAGCCTTTCCGAAATTGTAGAATTAAAAGCATTATAATGGGGCCTTTTTTAGGGATGTTTCATTGGCCGCTTGGCATTTTATACATTAAGAAATGAAAGACATTTGAAAATTAAAACGACAGTTGTGATTTCCAATCACTTTTCACTTTTAGTAAGCCGCAAATACGCCATATAAGTATGAAAGATTCCCCTAAAACAGCCTCATGATACAGCGCGATCTGCCATTCCGGAATGGCTAATTGAAGACAAAAAAGGCATAGACTCCAACTAGTATTATGGTAGTGATTCCTTCAAATCATGAAAAAGAACAGTAAACTCTGCTGTGGTGATGTTTTTTTCTGCCATTATCCAGAGAGCTCAGTCTGCTCGAATACCCAAACGGTTTTTACAAATGTGAATCCTACCACAACAAACAAACTTCTTTATGTGCTTTCGAAAGTTTTGGCTTTGGAAAGTATACACAAACGGGTTGATAGTTGAATTACAGGAATACAAGACAGCGCTAACGATATATTGTACGTTGTATCTGTGTTGCTCGTTGACCAAGTGGTCAGAAAGATATATCGTGACATTGGGAAAGACACAAGCGGCGTAGATGACACTGACGATGAGAAACATATTGGTTACTCTTTTTCGTGATCTCATAACGGCCAGCTGCGTGTTTGGAAGACGAGAACGCTTAAACCAAAGAGTGTAAACGACTTTGGAATACAAAACTGTCATAAAAAATATTGGCAACTCTCCTACAACTAGAAACCAAAGGGTACTGAACGCAGCAGAAAGCCAAGGCTTATTCCTCGGCCAGTTTTCTATACACAAGTTGCTGTTTTTGTCGTAATTCCTGAAAAAAAATAACGGTAGAACCAACACTACCGCAGTAATCCAACAACCAGCGCAAATGCGTTTGATCTTCTTAAATGTTAGTCCGTATTTTATAGACATAGGATGCACAATAGCGAAGTATCGTTCAATAGAGATGGCAACCAGAGATAAAGACGAGGCAACGAGACCTACTCTGCTGATGTTGGCTGCGGTCAAGAATCTACATAACATTGCTCCTGAAAAACCTTCAGGATGTGTAAAGAAATGGATAAAGACGAAACGAGGCGTTAAAAACAATCCTACCTTGATGTCAGCTACAGCAAGGTTGACGAGGAGGTAGTTCATTGGTGATTTCATGGATTTATTGGTCTGAATGATTAGTATAACCAGGGTGTTTCCAATTAGGTCAGTCAGACCTAGGATTGATACCGAGACAGCAACGCCAACTTGGGCAGCTTTGTTATCAGCATACGCCTCAGACATCATTCTTCATATTTCAACATTGGTACTTCTTGGTTTAACAGCTCATGGAGGACTACCCTTGATCTAGGTTTGAACAGCAGCAGTTAGCAAGCTAGATCTTGGTCAGATAGTTTACACCTGGTTCGCGCGCAAAACACTTGCAGCTGCTCACAAGATATTTGATACTTGGCTTTAGAAAAAACTAATTTGACAAGATTTAAAAATCAGACTGACTGCAAACAACTGTGCGGGGAAAAACACTTGAACATACTAGACAATAAAGTCTAATTCAATCACAGTAATTATCAAACCGTACGAAACCAAGACTGTCAAGACACAGCATCCGCCGTAATTCTTTAAACCGGCATGCCACTAATTGCTTCTCTTATCACAGCCTATCAAAATGCTTAGCAAGGGACCATCACAGCACTTGACTTCCGTACATTAAAAAAAAACATTAAAACATTTTCCAAAATTATACAGCTATAGCAAACAATGTTTAGCCCCATGAAAGGGACTCCGGGATGGTACTGAATTCCGGATTTCATGTGCTGGATTTCGGATTCCAAGTATTGGATTCCGGATTTCAAAATCAAATTTTTCTTGGATTCCGGATTCCGGAATCCGGATTCCGGAATCCGGATTCCCTTATATGAGCGAATGGCTCCTTTACACGTGGCCGCTTAAATCCCTAGAAGAAAAGCGGGACTAAATGCAATTGAAGAAAAAATTAGCGAAAACGCAGACTTCTCGTACTAGTACTGAATTCGTCAAATTATGGAGGAAAAGAGTAAAGAATTCTTCCGTGATGATGTCATATGAGAATGCGTGGCTTCTGCTTTCAGTCACTGAATATTCAATTGACTTATGCCACTGGTGAAAGTGTTTAATCTTATCCGCGTATCTTGTTGATTTAACACTTCAGAGGATTCTGCTTGAATACCCAAACGGTGCCTGCAAATGTTTCTGCAACACATTAGCTCTATCAAATGGCGTCGAAATGTTGTGCTCTGCGGGGTATAGATGAAAGGATTGATGGCTGAGTTGCAAGCGACGAGGACGGCACTGAAGATAAAGGAAACTTTTTGATCGTTAATATTGCTGAAGTGGTTGATAACGTACATTATAAGATTAGGACTTTTACAAACAGCATAGACAACACTGACAGTGACCATCATCTTGGTTACTTTCTTCCTTGACTTCAACATGGCTAGTTGTGTACCTTGTACTTGGTTTTTCTTGAACCAAAGAGTGTAGATGACTCTGCTGTATAGAACAAGCATGATAGCGATTGGAATGAACCCGAAGCAAATCAACCAAACGACACTATATGCCTTTGACAGCCAGGGTTTACTTTCTGGCCATTGGTCAGTGCACAAACTATTTCTGTGATCGTAATCTACAACCACGAACAGCGGAATTCGAATATTCAATATTATAGCGCATATCCAGGAAACGATAGTCATTCTTTTGACCTTTTTTGTTGATAGTCTGTATTTTACGGATAACGGATGCATAATGGCAAAGTATCGTTCGATGGAGATGGCAACCAGGGATAAACACGAAGAAATGTGAGCTATCCAGGCTATAGTACCGCCTGTCAACGTGCTGCAAAGAAGTTTTCCTGCAAGACCATCAGGATGGGTAAAGAGATGGTTGAGGACGAACCGAGGCGTTAAAAACACTCCTACCATGATGTCAGCTACAGCAAGGTTGACGAGGAGGTAGTTCATTGGTGATTTCATGGAATTATTGGTCAGAATGATCAGTATAACCAGGGTGTTTCCTATCAGGTCAGTCACTATTAGGAAAGATAGAGACACCGCAATACCAACTTGGGCAGCTTTGTTATCAACATACGAGTCAGACATTATATCTGAAATTTCTAAGTTAAAGAAAAATAGTGTGAAAAACTTGAGAGAAAGATCTTAAAACGTGGATCCTAACGTCCAAGGCTTCTTTCATAACCCTCTGGTATAAATGATAAAATTATACTGTATTAGCGGTAGTGAGTACATGGTTTTAAAATATACAGATCTTAGGATGGTTCAGAATGGGGATTCCTTATCTTATTTCTCAGCACAAAATTTTGCAAAATCCCAGTTCCAGTCATGCAAAATCTCAGTCCGAGTTATAGACTTATTAGTTAGAGATTATGCAAAACCCCAATCCCAGTAATGACATTTCCATATACTATACATTAATAAGGCAGTTACATGGTGGCTAGATTATGTAAGCAACGCAACCTTTATTGAACAGCCAGTAAGAAACTTGGGAAGTTTCAAATTTAATTAGGAGTTTCCTTAATCTGTTATTGTTCTATCTCTAGTTTCCTGAGCGCCAAACTGATATATAACCGTATGGATAAAAAGTTAAATTTTACACCGTAAAAAATAAGAGAGATCACTTACTTTAGTAAGTTAAAATTTAAAAATTTAAAATTTTTTTGTAAAATTTAACTTTTTATCCATACTGTTTCATTAGAAACACCGACGCAGCCCACACTAGCTTACCGCTAGTTATCATCTCTTTATGATATATAACCGAAATATTGCGGCTTATCTTGTCTGATTACTGTATTCTTCAATTACATTATTCAACATTGTTGTTTAATTTCTAGCTCTATATTTGTTCTCTCGACAAAATACGAATAGTTTCGATTCACATATTTGCCTTTAACCACTATCCTGCCTCGATACGTTCTCACAATTTGCAGGACAGTGGTATTAATATTTCTGTTTCATGTAATAATTTTTCTTTTGTAATAACAATCTTTATAAATAACGCCTATTTATAAATTTATATGTGACGTCTTTCTGTTTGCCTTGCTTTTCCCAACGAAGAGGTGTGATGGAGTGATTTTGGGGTAATTATGAAATAAGAGAATTCGAAAATGTGAGATGGCAGTTCAGTGTGGCATATATATGTTTGTAAATTTGTGTCTCTGAGTTGGTCAAACGTACGTATTTGACATTTTGTGACATTTGCACTTTTATTGAGAAATCTTTTGTTTCTCAGTTTTTCAGTGAAACATGTAATATTTCATGTATGATATGTTTTCATATATTTTTATCCAAACAAAGAACTTGTTAATTGCCAAGAGGTTTGTTTACAGAAAATTTTATATTGGAAAAACTTATTCAATTTTCAGAGGCCTTTTTGGAGAACTGTCAATAAAATGAAAATTGCAAAAATTAGGAAAAGAAAAAATAATAAGGAAATCAAAAGAAAAGAAACGACGCATTTTGAACTTTTATTGCGTATCATTTCTTTCTTTTTCTGTGAAAGTGATATATTTAATGAAATTGCACCAAATTGCAAAAAACGTTGACATTTAAAAAATAAAACATAAATATATAAGAATTATTTATAAATATTTTTTTAAATTATGAGTAAATTATAAACCTCCCTAGATTGATGAGAACATGACTGTTTTATTACACACCAACAAGTTAATCTCAAAAAATCCCAGTCTACATTAAAACTGTGACATAATTACATCTGTTTTGCATAAATAATTAAGATATGCCTATATATATCTTCGTTATTTTTGTTATTTTTATGTGACAACGCTCTTGTGATCAGGTGTATTTAGAATTAGGTTTGTTTACATAGAGTTTTCTGTCGGAAAAACTCATTAAATTTTGAAAGGCTATTTTTGGAGAACTGTCAAATAATAGGATAATGGCAATTGCAAAAATTAGGAAAAGAAGAAGAAAAAAAAAAGAAAAGAAAAGACGGTACTAAGATAAATAAAGAATGAACGAAAACAACACTGAAACTGAAAGGAAGAGGAAAAGGAGAAGAATAATGAAAGGAAATCTGAGTTGAAAGAAAATAAAAATCGACAAAGGAAACGTTTTCAACTGAACACTGAAAAACTGAATATCCTCAAATTTAATCAGTGAAAAAGGTATCAATCTTTTAAGTGTGAAGTCAATCTCTTGGTAAAAAAAAATGTTGGGGTACAAAACAAACAGCAGTCTTATAAAGGTTTTTCTTACTTTTGTCTTTATGACAGGATTTGTTGCCAATGTTTTAATTGTTACGGGTGGTGTGGAAATCATTGAAACAATTATCGCTTTATTTTAGCTTTTTTTTTAAGCAGTTGGACCCGGAAGTACGTCTCAACTAAACATAATAATAATAATAATAATATATATTATTATTATATAGTTCTGGTTGAGAAGGAATTGAACAAAACCTGGATTATCGATGTAGCTGTGCCTGCTGACAGAAGGATTGAAATCAAAGAGCTTGAGAAGATAGAAAAATACCAGGACCTTGCCAGAGAACTAAAAAAGATATGGAAAACAAAGGTCAAAGTAGTACCAGTAGTAGTGGGAAGTTTAGGCTCAGTGTCAAAGAGACTGAAGGAATATGTAACTATGTTAGACATAAGTAACAGGATAACAACACTTCAGAAATCCGCAATTTTAGGAACTGCCAGAATATTAAGGAAAGTCTTGGAACTTTAAGGAAAAAAAAAAAAAAAAAAAAGGGGGGGGGGGGGGGGGGGTAAAAGAAAGAAAAAGAAAACGTCAAGCAGCATTGTAACAATAGGTTAAAGGTTTCGGTTAGGTTTTGAAATGTCAGTTTGAAGTCTTAGGTCTTGGGAAAAGACCCGACTAGTAATTTTACCAGGGAAAAATCATATTATGTAAAAATAAATTTTTTTCTGAGGTTAAAATAAAATAATAATAATAATAATAAAAAAAAAAAAAAAAAAAAAAAAAAAAAAAAAAAATTCTTCTGCGAAATAAACTCCGCAGGGAAAGAAGGTCCTCATGGACACAATTACTCACAATAACTGTGATGAAATGATGAAATCAAGAACCAATGAAAACGATGAAAACAGAACCGAAGCAAATGACGGTTCTTCATCCAGCATCGACCAAGTGTGTGGACAGGCTGGTCGACGTCGTGAAAATGTAACTGTCCAAAATCAAACACGAAAAGCAAGAAAGAAGTGGAATAAAGAAGAAAATAGAACTTTGATGGAATGTTATATGAAGAGTGAGCCCGAGAAGAGAGGCTATAGAAAGAGGTTGCTTGAACTATGGGAAGAAAGAGGAATGGACCAACAAACTGAACAAAGACTAGCGGATCAAGTAAGAGCTATCCGGAAAGGAAAATGGTTTACAGAATTAGAGATAGAGGAAATTCAGAGGAAGGTAACCGAAATCAGACAAATTGACACTGAAGAACGGAGTCCTGGAACAGACCATAGCACTGGGACAGAGGAGAATTGCTCGACCACACACGACGATGGTACAGAAGAAAATCAACGAGAAATAATACCTGAAGAAATGGAAATGACAGATGAACAAAACGCAATAATGTCTCGACTGTATGAAATACTACACAAAACAGATCGAGAGAGATTACCAGATCTTCGCGGAGTATTTAGGAAAAAGCTGTTAGACCAAGTCAAAGCTGTCGATAGTGAGCTGCAAACTATTCCTACGAATGATATTACAGAGACAAACGACCTTGTGTATGCCGCTGCTGCTGTGGTAACTGAAAGAGTGGGAGTGAAGATCAAAAAGAAAAGGAAGAATGGAGAACCACCCTGGAAAAGAAGGCTACAAGGACAGATTAGCGAGATGAGAAGGGACTTAAGCAGACTTCAACAAATCAACATCCAAACAGTTGGGACTTCTCGAAAGATGGAACGGCTAGAGCGAAAGTATAATGTCAGAGGTAAAGGATTGAAAGTGGTAATTGAAGAGCTGAAACAAAGGATCAAGGCCAAGGCAAGTAAAGTGAAGCGCTATGAGGAAAGAATAAGACAGTATCAGCAAAACAGATTATTTACAACAAATCAAAAGCAATTTTACGAAGAAATTGATGAACAAAAGCAGGAACAAGCACCACCAAATGCTGAGGAAAGTTTAGAGTTTTGGGGGCAGCTGTGGAGCAATAAAGCAGAACACAAGAAGGACGCCGAATGGCTGAGGAAGGCAAAGAATGACCAGCATGTAGTCCAGCAGCCAGAAATCACCATCACACCAAAGAAAATCAAACATCGGCTGAGGAAAATGAGCAACTGGAAATCACCAGGTCTGGATAATGTACATGGGTTCTGGTTGAAAAACTTCGTGAGTTTGCATGAAAGAATAGCTGCACAGCTACAAGTCTGTTTAACATCACAAACTACCCCGGAATGGATGGTTAAAGGAAGAACAGTGCTCATCATGAAAGACCCTGATAAAGGCAACATACCGTCTAATTACCGTCCAATCACATGCCTTCCCTTGATGTGGAAACTTTTAACGGGGGTGATATCAGAAGATCTCTACTGCCACCTGATCGACAACAAATTGCTACCAGACGAGCAGAAAGGTTGCAGAAAGAACAGCCGGGGGACAAAAGATCAACTAAGCATTGACAAGGCCTTACTGAGGGATTGCAAGAAAAGAAAGACCAATTTAGCTATGGCGTGGATTGACTACAAGAAAGCGTATGACTCTGTTCCACATTCGTGGATAATAGAGTCGTTAGAGTTGATTGGTGTAGCTGATAATGTGAAAGCTTTATTGGAGAAGAGCATGTCATTATGGAGGACAACCCTAACATCGAATGGAAAAATACTTGGAGAAGTGGAGTTCAAGAGAGGAATATTCCAAGGAGACTCACTATCTCCACTGCTATTCGTGATCGCACTAATACCTTTGACCGATATACTCAGAAGCACCCAAGCTGGCTATAAGATCAGTAAAAGCGAGGAAAAGATCAATCACTTACTATTCATGGACGATCTCAAACTCTATAGTAAGAATGAAAAAGAACTTGATTCCCTCGTCCAAACAGTGCGCATATTCAGTGACGACATTGGTATGGACTTTGGAATTTCCAAATGTGCAGTGCTGGTCATGAATAGAGGTAAGAAGATCAAGAGTGATGGAATTGCTCTTCCAGATGGGAGAAAGCTTAGATCGTTAGAAGAAAATGATGATTGTTATAAGTACTTGGGCGTACTGGAAGCTGATGATGTCCTACATTTAGAAATGAAGGAAAAGCTACGAGTTGAATATAAGAGAAGGCTGAGAAAACTCCTTAAGTCGAAGCTGAATGGAGGTAACCTCATGAAAGCAATCAATACGTGGGCTGTATCATCGATTCGCTACAGCGGAGGAATAGTCAATTGGACCAAGAATGATCTGCAAGAAATGGATCGAAAAACTAGAAAGTTGTTATGCATGTATGGAGCTCTTCATCCCAGGTCTTGTGTCAACCGTATCTATTTACCAAGAACTGAGGGAGGGCGTGGCCTTATCAGTATTGAAGACTGTATCAGAATGGAAGAAGGAAGCCTCGCACAGTATATTAAGAACAGCCAAGAAAGGTTGTTGATTGCAGCTTGTAAAATAGGAAAACATGCACCAGCGGAACAACCAAAGGATTACAAGGAAAGAAAGAGAGACCAAAGGTGGGAAGAAATAATGACGAAACCCCTACAGAGGCAGTACCATCAGCAAATCAAGGATGTGGCTGATAAGGAGACGTGGAATTGGCTGAGAGTCGGTGATCTGAAGAGAGAAACTGAAGGGCTAATCATTGCTGCTCAAGACCAAGCTATAAGAACTAACGCAATAAAGGCTAAAATCGAAAATCAAGAAGTGTCTGAAAAGTGCAGAATGTGTGGCACATGTGAGGAAACTGTAGAACATATTATTTGTGCCTGCAGTAAACTTGCACAGATAGAGTACAAGCGTCGGCACGACACACTTGCTGGACTACTGCACTGGGAACTTTGCAAGAAATATGGATTACCATGTTGTGACAAATGGTATGAACATGATCCCGATAGTGTAATGGAGAACCATGAAGTGAAGTTGCTGTGGGACTTTACCATCCAGACAGATAGGATAATCCAGGCTAGGCGTCCGGATATAGTTCTGGTTGAGAAGGAATTGAACAAAACCTGGATTATCGATGTAGCTGTGCCTGCTGACAGAAGGATTGAAATCAAAGAGCTTGAGAAGATAGAAAAATACCAGGACCTTGCCAGAGAACTAAAAAAGATATGGAAAACAAAGGTCAAAGTAGTACCAGTAGTAGTGGGAAGTTTAGGCTCAGTGTCAAAGAGACTGAAGGAATATGTAACTATGTTAGACATAAGTAACAGGATAACAACACTTCAGAAATCCGCAATTTTAGGAACTGCCAGAATATTAAGGAAAGTCTTGGAACTTTAAGGAAAAAAAAAAAAAAAAAGGGGGGGGGGGATAAAAGAAAGAAAAAGAAAACGTCAAGCAGCATTGTAACAATAGGTTAAAGGTTTCGGTTAGGTTTTGAAATGTCAGTTTGAAGTCTTAGGTCTTGGGAAAAGACCCGACTAGTAATTTTACCAGGGAAAAATCATATTATGTAAAAAAAAAAATTTTTTTCTGAGGTTAAAATAAAATAATAATAATAATAATAATAATAATAATAATAATGATAATAATAATAAACTTTATAAATGTTTCAGAAATTCCTAGCTTGCACTCAGTGGGGACACCAAGCTTGAAGGATCTGTTTCTGTCGTGTATTTCTGTGTACTTAGATTTGAAAGTCTTTGTGTATTTTGGGTCGACTCTAATGCTAAGTAACCATAATGGCTCTAGAAAAGTTAGTCTTGTGAGCAGCTGGAAGTGTTTTGCACGCGTGGCAGGTGGCAACTATGTCATCGAGTTTGCCAGCTACAGTTCTTTAAAACTAGATTAACGTACGGTGGTCGGACAAGAATTGTTCGGCGCTTAAATCAGTTAAAGTGTACTAATTCTGAAGTATCAGTGCAATGATGTATGCTGATAACAAAGCTGCCCAAGTTGGCGTTGCTGTGTCTTTATCTTTCCTAGGACTGACTGACCTGATAGGAAACACCCTGGTTATACTGATCATTCTGACCAATAAATCCATGAAATCACCAATGAACTACCTCCTCGTCAACCTTGCTGTAGCTGACATCATGGTAGGAGTGTTTTTAACGCCTCGGTTCGTCTTTATCCATTTCTTTACACATCCTGAAGGTTTTTCAGGAGCAATGTTGTGTAGATTCTTGACCGCAGCCAACATCAGCAGGGTAGGTCTCGTTGCCTCGTCTTTATCTCTGGTTGCCATCTCTATTGAACGATACTTCGCTATTGTGCATCCTTCGTCTACGAAATACAGATTAACATTTAAGAAGGTCAAACACATCTGTGCTGGTTGTTGGATTACGGCTGTAGTGTTGGTTCTACCGTTATTCATTTTTAGAACTTATGACAAAAACAGCAACTTGTGTAAAGAACAATGGCCGAGGAACACGCCTTGGCTCCCTGCCTTGTTTAGTGCAATTTGGTTTGTATTTGTAGGAGTGTTGCCAATATTTTCTATGACAGTTCTTTACTCCAAAGTCATTTACAGCCTTTGGTTCAAGCGCTCGGGACAAGTAAGTACACGACTGGCCGTTATGAGATCACGAAAAAGAGTAACCAAAATGTTCCTCATCGTCAGTGTCATCTACACCGCTTTCGTCTTTCCCAATCTCACGATATATCTTTCTGACCACTTGATTCACCAGCAACATCGCTACAACGTGCAATATATAATTAGTGCTGTCTTGTATTCCTGTAATTCAACTATCAACCCGTTCGTGTACACTTTCCAAAGCCAGGCATTTCGAAAGCACATGAAGAGATACTTTTGTTGTGGTAGGATTCACATATGTAAAAACCGTTTGGCTATTCAAACAGAGTCTTCTGAAATGCCTAATGAACAAGACACGTCGATAAGACTAAATACTTTCACCAGTGGCTCAAATAGATTAGACATTCACTGACTGAAAACAGACAATTACTTTTGGAAGGCACTTCTAGAAGGATTTGCTACTTTTATCATAATTTGGAGTATTCAGTAGGTACCAAGTCGCTAGTTGGAGCTGAGTGTGTGCGTTTATTATTCCTTCCCAAACGTGTCCCGTTTGATTCTTCTTCTTGTGATGTGATCGGCCATTTTTAAAGAAAACATTCAGTAGTTGTTACCTATACTTTTGAAAAACTTAAATAAACAAAATATATTGTGTGTGCTCAAACTTTTATCATTTCCTCGTGGTTGTTTGCAGTTTTAGGACTCAAATTATTCAGAAAAAAAAATGTAAAATCTAGATACGAAAATATAAATATATCTTCAGTGTAAACTGCTTGAGCGTTTGAGCGCGGGCACAAGTGGTAAAATTATAAATATTTCACAAAAATCTAACTTCTTTATTACCTTTCTTTAGAACTAGATCGACGGTGGTAAGAAGAAAAAAATGCTCGCTAGAACAAAATGCACTAATATTTTGCACTATAATGTCCCGTTTTGATCTCTTATAACTATTTACATCATGCAATCTGCTTACGCCACGCTTACAACACGAATTGTGTCGTGTAAATCAACCCTACAACTTGCTACAACTTTTTTCATGTCGTACACAACAGTTGTGAACAAGTTGTAGGGTCGATTTACACAACGCAATTCGTGTTGTAAGTGTAGCGTAAGCAGAGAGTTGTAAGCAAAAGTTGTACCGTGTAAATCGGCCTTTAGAAAGATGCTATAAGCGAAAATATATATCGAATGCTTTAGATGTGCAACTGACTCTCTTAGAGAAACAATATATTAACATTTAAAAGAAGGTACGATCTTATAGTGACCATCCTTTATATAGTTACTAGTTACACAGGTTAAGTAACCAAAGTATAATTTAAGAAAGAAACAAAATCCAAATAGACCTAAAATCAATATCGTTCGCTTTACAGGTTAAGGTACCAGGCAGCTGATCTGAAATAGTGGCGTAGAAATGACGTCACTGCAAAACTGAGGTGTCATGAAGCATGCGAAAATTGACTTATAAAAGTTTATATTTGAGATAAATCTAGATTTTCAGGCGAGGTTTTTGATATTTCGTATACATTTACTATGGCATTCATTATTGAGTAGGAAAATAAATACCACTTATTAGATATTTTCTTGTGTATTACGGGCTGATATTTTACGAGTTGCGTACGTATACGTATACGAGCAACGAGTAAAAACACAAGAAAATATCTAATAAGGGATTTATTATACAACTGCTTTTTGTCCCAGTGTTTATTCCTTTCTTACACTTCTAACAACCCAATAAAAAGCTGCGAATACGGAAAACCGGTTTCTATATAACATATATAATACGGCCTCATATTTGCTTAGTTCTCTATTCCTTATTTGGTAAATTTACGTCACAGTTGTATAATAAAGTAAAGAAATAACCACAGGGAGCCCAATTTAGATAAAAGTAAAAGGTGAAAATAAAATCGGGGGGGGGGGGGGGGAAAGATCGGGGAAAATTGCGTTTAATTATTTTTTTTCAATTCGTGGTCACGATAATGTCCTCTATAATACGAACGAACAAAAACAAAAGGTAAAAAATGCACTAGCTAGAACGTTTTTTTTCGCGTGCGCCTTTGTTTTCCTATATAATTTCACTATGGTATCCTATGTGTGGATTTGGGTCAATATACTTTTACAAGGGAGGAAATTACAGCGCGCTGCCATCTTGAACAACACAACACACTTTAAACCACGATTTCACCTTCTTTTAAAGCTCAAAATCCCGAAAAAAACTTGCCCAAAATGTTCCCTAGGATGGGGGAC
This sequence comes from Anthopleura xanthogrammica, assembly GCA_964019055.1. Taxonomy (NCBI): domain Eukaryota; kingdom Metazoa; phylum Cnidaria; class Anthozoa; order Actiniaria; family Actiniidae; genus Anthopleura; species Anthopleura xanthogrammica. The sequence goes on from OZ025210.1 coordinate 12,228,131, forward strand.
TCATTTTTTAAAAGTCGTTTTGATCTTCCTCACCGATTTCTCGGAACGAAATTTTCGTGCAGAAATTTTTTCGCTGGCTGAAGATTTCCTGCCTATAATAATAATATTGACTTATATTGAATAATATTGACTATCTTCTGTACGGAGTGTTACGTGGCGCGGAACTGGAACGAGATCAATTTCGACCTTACTACTCTCCCACTTAGGCATTTTGTCACTTGTACAAAATCCACCACCAACCACCCCAAAGGGCTAGTTTTGCTCTTGAAAAATTCTTCAACAAATTTCGACATTTTTACTCTTTGTTGGTTAATTTTACTTGAAAAACGAAAGATAACTACAGATAATTAAAAACAATATCAGGTTTAGTGAATTTACCTTGGATGTCATTCACTCAACTCCAAATTTTGGAGACTTCCCTACTTTTTCAAGACAAAGCTGCACCAAACAAATGAAAACTAGTAAAAAAAAAAATTGTGATTAGAGTCAATTTTTTTCCCGATTTTATTTTCACCTTTTACTTTTATCTAAGTTGGGCTTCCTGTGAGACAAGTAACTATCGTAACTCTATATAGAAAAAGGCAAATCATGCCATCGACCTGTTTTCTTTTCTGCTCGTTTCTTTGTAAATTCTTTCAGGTTCTTTCGTCATGCAGACCCACTGAGTCAATTACTTTTTCAGTCATTCTTCTTTGCATTTGTGAGTCCAGAAGTGTTGAGCTTTTTTACGAAGACTTTCTCTGATCAACAACAGTAACTCAATTTTGGCGCTGTTTCCTACAACAAAGCAACTTCATCAGAAGACGTCGAAACTTTTCGCTTTGCAAAGTATAGATGAACGGGTTGATAGCGGAATTACACGCAGCCATCACCACACTAGCTACATATGGAAGACTAGCCAATACGACCCCAGTGCCGTGATTGGAAAAGTGATATATCAATAGATTTGGAAACCAGCAAACAGCATAAATAACACTGACAGTGACCACCATCTTGGTTACTCTCTTCCTTGACTTCAACATGGCTAGTTGTGTACCTTGTACTTGGTGTTTCTTGAACCAAAGAGTGTAGATGACTCTGCTGTACAGAACAAACATGATGGCAATTGGGATAATCCCAACGAAAACCAACCAAAGGATGCTGTAAGCGGTGGCCAGCCAGATATGTTGTATCGGCCATTGTTCTGAGCACGTCTGTACGTCTTTACTGAAGTCCAATGTGAAAAATGCAGGGAAATTAAAGACCACCGCGAAAGGCCAGCAAAATATGACGATCATTTTAAGCCTTTTCATGTTCAGTTTCAGCTTGGTAGAGTAGGGATAAACGATCACACAGTATCGTTCACATGCTACTGCAACGAGAGTGAATGACGATGCAACAGCACCTACCCAAGCAAAAACTCCACTTGTTAATGTCTTGCATAATATTGTCCCCCAAACTCCATCAGGATGAGTAAACAAATGGCTGAACACAAACTGTGGAGCAAGGAACATCCCTACCATGATGTCAGCTACAGCAAGGTTGACGAGGAGGTAGTTCATTGGTGATTTCATGGATTTATTGGTCACAATGATCAGTATAACCAGGGTGTTTCCTATCAGGTCAGTCACTACTAGGATGGATAATGTTATGGTGACAACTACTTGGGCCGGGGTGTTATTGATATAAAGCTGCGACATGATTGATCTGATATTTAAAAAAATTAATGAAATAGAAATTAGATTTAGAACGTTATTGATGCAGTGAAAGTTTTTGGATTTGCCGACAGCATCGTAGGGAGTAATTAAGCGTAAACTTGTTGTTTGTGAGCAATGTTTTTAAATTTTAATATTAAACTGAATAATCTTAGATTATTCCTTCTGTTTCACGAAAGATAAACATACATAAATATCTGTCTACTAAATAAAGAGTTGTGAGGTTATCTTAAAAAAGAAAGAAGATGGAAGGCTGGAAAGAAAGAAATAACAAAGAAAAGAAAGAAGAAAACAAGCTATAGAAAGGAAAGAAGAAAGGAGAGAAAGAAAAAGAAAAAAAAAATTGAAGGAAGGAAGGAAGGAAGGCAACACAAAATCAAAGAAGTAAAGGTAGAAGAAAGGAAGAAAAATGAAAGAAAACGACAAAAAAAAGCAGGCAAGAAAGTTTTGTTCATTTCTCATTTTTACCTCGTTCGTTTGTCTTTTTTCCCCAAGTTCGCTCCGCTTTACATCTGCCAGAACAGTTCTTATTGAAGGTCACTACTAGCTTTTCTCTTAAATGGTGTCTTCCTCTTGTCACATCAACTTACAAGAGTGTGTTTTCATCTTGCTTTGGGTTATTAAAAGAGAAATACAGTTCATTACGTTTATCATTAATCAAATCATCCAGATCGCTCTAGGAAGCACGCCTGTCAATTTTGAAGTTGAAATTTAATAAACCTTGGATTTTATTTACTTTAAAAGTTTATCAGGTTTAAAAATACGAAGCGTAGCCGAGTTGTTTTAGACTTGATAAAATCGGCAGATTCATAGACGAGTCGAGTTTACGAAGAAAACCATTGGAGATTTACATGTCTTATATTATGCGAATTTGTCTTGTATTATTTGACCAGGGAAAGAAAACAACTAAACTAATGTGTCAGGAAAAAATAAGCACTAACCTTCCACGAACGGCCTTAACTTTAGAGATTTACTAAACGCCGGTAAATCTCCAATGGTTTTCTTTGTAAACACGACGAGCTTCCAAGCATGCGCAGTGCGTTTTTCACTCGTGTCGACAAAACCCGATCTGCGATGCGAGTTTATTGAACGGCTTCAATAAAAAATAAAATATAAAGATAGAGAAAATAAGATAAAGAATATAAAGAATTTAAGAATAAAGAAGAGTTTAACGGATATATACTAGTTATACAATGGTTTCGAGTGGCATACCGTGGAATATCCCACGAGTCACTTGTAGTTTCTAGTATAAACACGAGCCCTTAGGCGAGTGTGTATACGAAGAAAATACAAGTGACGAGTGGAATATCCACGGTATGCCACAAGAAACCATTGTATAACCTTTTTATCCCACACCATAGAAAATACAAATGCGTAGATTAAACGCGCAGTGCATGATCATGATGAGAAGGAAGAGTGAAATACCGACGAATATACAACGGCTTTCCTGCTTTCTGATTGGCTGTATTTTCTATGGTGTGGGATAAAAAGGTTTATGCACGTGACGTGCATGATCTCTCCAATTGGATCAAAGCTAAGCCTTGCTTATGAACTATTCATGATTTTTGAAATATATAAAACTGTTGTGTTGGAAGTTGTAAACTTATAGTTTTTTTTCGAGCAATGTTTTCAATTAAGAAAATAAACCGACTTAAGCTCAGATTATTCATGTGTTGCACTAAAGGTAAATATACTATATATATATATGAAGAATAGTTTGAGAAAAAGGGTGTAAGCGCTGAAGACCCCTTTTATATGTGAGCTTTCAATAAATACTAAATAATCAAGTAAAAGTGTTTCCTTTGATTGTAATACACTTTATTCCAATCCCTTAGGCCACGCCCTTTAAGTTTTTCTTCCTTAAAGGCCCTTTTACTAAAACAATCTTCATATATATATATAGTATATTTACCTTTAGTGCAACACATGAATAATCTGAGCTTAAGTCGGTTTATTATCTTAATTGAAAACATTGCTCGAAAAAAAACTATAAGTTTTATATAATACAGTCATTGTCAAAAAGATTGTCCTGTAAAAAAAGACTAGAAGACGTATCACGTGATGATTTGTTTATTTGTTTTAAACGATATAAATTCTGGTTTCAAACTCTATAATGAGTAACAATGACCAGAGAATGAATAAATATTAACTCTACTTATACATTGATTGCTGGTATCGAGCATTTAGAGCGAGTGTATTAGGTATCACGAGACATTTCTTTTTTTTCTAAATGTCTTTTTTGGTGGACAACATTAACGACATTGACTGTATATATATATCCCTGTATACATAATACAAAGTGTTGTGAGGTTATGATCAAAGCCTGTTCTTTACGCTCAGTATAATGAAATTGGAACCCTGCTTTTTAAGTCCTGAATTAATCCGCCACTACTTCAGAAATAGACCCGTAACCTCATGACGTTTCATACCTAAACTACCACAATCCTTTTGAAAATATCTTTTTATATTCAAATGTTAAAACTCCTCTGAGAATACCAAAACAATAGTGAAAATTAGCACGACAAAAACAGCTACCGAAAAGGATTCTGAAAGTTTAGGTATAAAACGTCATCATGCTTGAAGCCTATAAGTTCTCGTTTTTCTTCCTGAGATTTATGCTGCAATGTTTAAAGAATTTAAGTCATTCAGTAATTGTTATTACAGCTGTCTAAATTTGAAAAAAAATTATTAGTACGGATCAGACGACGCGATGTCCATGATGATTCCTTGATAAGCATTTTGATAAGCTGCTTTTGGAGGAGCAATGATAGTAGCGCGCTGGTTCAAAGAATGAGCGCGGATTTGGGACCTTCACATTCGTTTGTGTCGTGCAGTTTGATTGTCAAACACAATGTATTTTATTGTGTATGCCGAGACTGTCATTTCCGCACAGCTTTCTCACGGGTTTTAATTAAATCATTCAAATTTTAAGGTTTTAGTCAAATTAGTTGAATTAAAGCCAAGTAACCATAGCAACTCTACGACTGCAAATATTACAAGCAGCTTGATGTGTTTTTCACGCGACTGTTTGACCAAGATCCATACAGCTTGCTATTAAATTAAAGGACACCATGCGGCCACCATAGAACTGCCTTACCAATTTGTATGCTGAAATTTCGATTCATTTAAGCTTCAAGGAAAAAAGATTCGTGCAAAATAAATCACTAGAAGAAGAGAAAGAAAAAAAAAGGAGAAGAGAAAGAAGAAGAAGAAGACTGAAGAAGAGGAAGAAGAAGAAGAAGAAGAAGAAGAAGAAGAAGAAGAAGAAGAAGAAGAAGAAGAAGAAGAAGAAGAAGAAGAAGAAGAAGAAGTTGCGAGGTATAGAATAACATATTAACATTAATATTTATTTACTAAAGTTTGCAAATTTAATGTTTCACTTCGATTTGTCATCATTTCAAACCATAGCAGCTACTAAACAATACTAAGGCAGTACAAAGGCAGTGCTTAACGTAAATGAAAATTATATAGACTTACCGTTAATGTAAAATTCAAAAATATATATTTTTTTATTCCTTCTCAAGTTTTCCATCTTAAGCCACTAGATATTATACAAAAAAAAATACAGTTTATTTTTATACATCACATCAGAGGTCCATGATGGGATCTACGTTTTAAGATATTTCTCTCAAGTTTTTCATAAACAATATTTTAACATTAAAATTTTGACATTTTAGGTATAATGTCTGGAGTATATGCTGATAGCAAAGCTGCCCAAGTTGGCGTTGCTGTGTCTCTATCTTTCGTAGCGGTGGCTAACCTGATAGGAAACACCCTGGTTATATTGATCATTCTGACCAATAATTCCATGAAATCACCAATGAACTACCTCCTCGTCAACCTTGCTGTAGCTGACATCATGGTAGGAGTGTCTTTAACGCCTCGGTTCGTCCTCAACCATCTCTTTACCCATCCTGATGGTCTTCCAGGAAAACTTCTATGTAGCACGTTGACAGGCGGTACTATAACCTGGATAGCTCACATTTCTTCGTGTTTATCCCTGGTTGCCATCTCCATCGAACGATACTTTGCTATTATGCATCCGTTTTCCGTTAAATACAGACTATCAACAAAAAAGGTCAAAAGAATGACTATCGCTTCCTGGATTTGTGCTATAATATTCAATATTCCGTATTTCGTCGTTGTAGATTACGATCACAGAAATGGCTTGTGCACTGAGCAATGGCCAGAAAGTAAACCCTGGCTGTCAAAGGCATATAGTTTCGCTTGGTTGATTTGCTTCGGGATCATTCCAATCGCCATCATGGTTGTTCTGTACAGCAGAGTCATCTACACTCTTTGGTTCAAGAAACACCAAGTACAAGGTACACAACTAGCCATGTTGAAGTCAAGGAAGAAAGTAACCAAGATGGTGGTCATTGTCAGTGTTGTCTATGCTGTTTGTATAAGTCCTAATCTTGTGATGTACCTTATCAATCACTTCAAGCAGGTTCAAGACGTCCTTTCATATGTTTACTATATCTTCAGCCTTATCCTAATAGTTCTTAATTCGACTATCAATCCGTTTATCTATACCTTGCAGAGCGCAACATTTCGGAGCCATTTAAAAAAGTTGATGTGTTGTAGAAATATGTGTAAAAATCGTTTGGATATTCAAACAGAGCCCTCTGAAGTGCCTAATGAACAAGACATGCCAATAAGACTAAATACTTTCACAAGTCGCCCAAATCGATTGAATATTTACTAACTGAAAGCAGACTGATGACACTCAATTTTGTAAAGTTCTTCACTGCTCTTTTTCATAGTTCAAAGGACCAAATATCATGGAACTAGTTCGAGTTTGCGTTTTTGCTAATACGGTCCCTTTCACAGTTCCCTGCGCCATCTTGAAAAGTAGCCGTGGGCTTTGCATCGAAGAGAGACGAACGGAGAGCTTTCAGTGTTTTATAATTCAAAGGACCCAATATCATGCTACTAGTTCGAGTTTGCGTTTTTGCCAATCGGGTTCCTTTCTCAGTTCCCTGCGCCATCTTAAAAGGTAGCCGTAGCCAACGGTGAGCTCCCAATCAGATAGAGACCTTTTTTATCACATTTCTATATCATAGCAAGCTCTCCGTTCGTCTCGCTTTGATGCAAAGCCACGGCTACCTTTTGAAGGGACTTTGTTTATTTGAAAATAGCTTCGTTCTTATTCTAGAGAGTAGTTACCAGCGACCGTACACCGAATCCGAATATTAGCTAGGATATTGAGATGGCGGTCATATTCAGATTCGGTGTATTATTAAATAAATTATTTAGTGGTTGTTACAGCTGCTGTTTCATGACGGTATCGTGGTTGGAGACGCACCGATAAAAAATGCGCTTCCCAACCACACGCGCGAATTGACGTCGCGACAAAATAAGCAGGTTTTGGTGGACGTCAATCTCAGTGTTACCATGACATTGTCGGGAAACACAAGGTTTTTGCGGCACTTGTCACGTGGAATGTTGTGGAAACGCATGCGCATTGACAAACGTTCACAAAAACCAACATCTTCGTAACGGCAAATTGTACGATTTTGCTGATGTGATTATAGCCTTCTACGCAGACGCTGTCAGGGTCGTCATGCAACTCTTCTCTCCAAACGTTGCGTGACGACGAGACGACCCTAAGAACGTCTGCGAAAAAGGTTCATGTGATTAGGAAGCGTTAAAAATAATGTCCCCGATTCTGCTATGTAACCGTCCTGTGTGTTGTGCAGTCTCACAATTAAATAAAATATACTTTATTGTGAGAGTAAATGGTTTGAACCCAGGATTAGTAGTTGAGTGAGAAATGTGATCGTCCGGGTGAGTGTAGTCTTGAGAAAGACTGTTGTTGGTGGAGACTGACGTTTCGACAGTATGAGCGGAAGTCATCTTCAGACTACAGTGCTGAATAAAAAACAGTAGATGGTATTTATAGGTCTGGTGGTGCGGTCATAACGTAAACAGTAATAGGTCGGTATTGGTTATAGTCACGTCGGTATTGTTGCAAGTAGTGGTTTTTTGTTGTTAGGTAGAGTAAGTGTTATCTATACTACAAAGTCTCACCATCACATCCAAACACAGGTTACAAGTCTGTACACATACCTGACGACTAAAAGCTAGTGTCTTTTGATGTGAAATCCTTGTTCACGAGTAGTTCCACTTCAACTGGCATTAAATTGTACTGATACCACCATCAGACGGAACACCGACAATCCAGTCAGAATGATCTGAATGATCAGTATAACCAGGGTGTTTCCTATCAGGTCAGCCACTACTAGGACGGACAATGTTACGGTAACAGCTATTTGGGCCGGTGTTGTATTGTTATTAAGTTAAGACATGATTGATCTGCATATATATAAAAACAAATTTATATATAAATTAGATCAGTTAGGAAGATTACGGTTATTGATGTGTTGTAAGTTGTTTGTATTTGCCGACAGCGTCGCAGCTAGGGAGTCGAAAGAAAGAAAGAAAGATCGGGGGGGGGGGGGGGGGGGGAGGAATTGAGAAGTGAAGGAAGGAAGGAAACATCAATGAAAAGAAAGAAAGGAAGAAGAAAAATAGAATTTTTCTTGTATGTGTTTTTTGTGAGAGTTTTAATTTTTCATTCTTACCTGGTTCGTCTGTTTCCTTTATCCCACACCAATTCTCTCTCTAGAACTGCAGGAACAGTTTTTCTTGAAGGTCAGTAGCTTTCCCCTCAGATCAAATCAATGTCGTCTTCCTCTCGTCACATCATCTGCCAAAAGAGTGGGGTTTTTTTTATTTACCGTGTTATAGGTTATTAAAAGAGCCGAATACGGTTCATTATTATTTATCATTGTATTCATCGCTCTAGGCGGTCACCTCAATATTGTAAGTTGTAATTTAATTAATAAACTTTAACTTTTTATTTACTTTATTTTCAGTATTGATTCTACATGAAATGAATACCAGGTGATTTGGAATCTAGACGCGCAATGCATTGTTTGTCACAGCGAAAATTTCCAAGTGTTTTCTATTATCTCTTGTCAAAATGAAATATTTTCCACCAACAACGATGAAATAAGTTTTTTCTAAAGGTTATTTGGTGGATCTTTTCAGTGATGAGTTTTATTTTCTTTATTTTCGAGCAAAAGCTGTTATAGAAGGAGCCGAAATCCTGAACCTAGGAAACATTGAACTACAAAGAAAATGTTTGCTGATTGGCTAATTTCTTCAGCCTAAGAGAAGCGAACTCACCTGGTAGTGAATGGTAAAATATTTTTATTTGATTTAAGTGATGCATCTACGAGATATCAAGGCTTATACTTCCAATATGTTAATGCTGTGACTTTTGAGAGGTTTAACTTTTCGGGATAAGCAGGTTTAAACTTCAAGGAAAAAAGATTCGTGCAAAATAAAATACACGAAGAAGAAGAAAAAGAAGAAAAAGCAGCTTGATGTGTTTTTTCGTGCGACTGGTTGAACAGGATCCAATTTACCAATTTGTATGGAAATTTCGATTCATTTTAAGAAATTGAACTTTTCGGGATAAGAAGGTTTAAACGTCAAGAAAAAAAGATTCGTGCAAAAAAAACACTAGAAGAAGAAGGAGAAGTAGAAGAAGAAGAAGAAGAAGAAAAAGAAAAAGAAAAAGAAAAAGAAAAAGAAGAAGAAAAAGAAGAAGAAGAAGAAGAAGAAGAAGAAGAAGAAGAAGAAGTAGAAGAAGAAGAAGAAGAAGAAAAAGAAGTAGAAGAAGAAGAAGAAGAACGAGAAGAAGAAGAAAAAGAAATAGAAGAAAAAGTTGCGAGGTATAGAATAACATATTTATATTAATATTTCTTTAATAAAGTTTGCAAATTTAATGTTTCACTTCGATTTGTCATCATTTCAAACCATAGCAGCTACTAAACAATACTAAGGCAGTACAAAGGCAGTGCTTAACTAAAATGAAAATTATAGACTTACCGTTGATGTAAAATTTATTAGAAATATTTTTTTGATTTCTTCTCAAGTTTTCCATCTTATAAAGACCGTACTTTGAAGGTTTTAATTAACTATATGCACAGTTGTAATTCTTAACAGTTAAGGCACTAGATATTATACAAAAACAAATACAGTTTATTTTTATACATCACATCAGAGGTCCATGGAAGAAGCCTTCGATGATGGGATCTACGTTTTAAGATATTTGTCTTATGACGTTTTCACACACAATATTTTAACATTAAAATTTTGACATTTTAGATATAATGTCTGGAGTATATGCTGATAGCAAAGCTGCCCAAGTTAGCGTTGCTGTGTCTCTATCTTTCCTAGCAGTGACTAACCTGATAGGAAACACCCTGGTTATACTGATCATTCTGACCAATAATTCCATGAAATCGCCAATGAACTACCTCCTCGTCAACCTTGCTGTAGCTGACATCATGGTAGGAGTGTTTTTAACGCCTCGGTTCGTCCTCAACCATCTCTTTACCCATCCGGATGGTCTTGCAGGAAAACTTCTTTGCAGCACGTTGACAGGCGGTACTATAGCCTGGATAGCTCACATTTCTTCGTGTTTATCCCTGGTTGCCATCTCCATCGAACGATACTTTGCTATTATGCATCCGTTTTCCGTTAAATACAGACTATCAACAAAAAAGGTCAAAAGAATGACTATCGCTTCCTGGATTTGCGCTATAATATTCAATATTCCGCTGTTCGTCGTTCTAGATTACGATCACAGAAATGGCTTGTGCACTGAGCAATGGCCAGAAAGTAAACCCTGGCTGTCAAAGGCATATAGTTTCGCTTGGTTGATTTGCTTCGGGGTCATTCCAATCGCTATCATGCTTGTTCTGTACAGCAGAGTCATCTACACTCTTTGGTTCAAGAAACACCAAGTACAAGGTACACAACTAGCCATGTTGAAGTCAAGGAAGAAAGTAACCAAGATGGTGGTCATTGTCAGTGTTGTCTATGCTGTTTGTATAAGTCCTAATCTTGTGATGTACCTTATCAATCACTTCAAGCAGGTTCAAGACGTCCATGCATTTGTTTACTTTATCTTCAGCCATATCTTAATAGTTTGTAATTCGACTATCAATCCGTTTATCTATACCTTGCAGAGCGCAACATTTCGGAGCCATTTAAAAAAGTTGATGTGTTGTAGAAATATTTGTAAAAACCGTTTGGATATTCAAACAGAGGCCTCTGAAGTGCCTAATGAACAAGGCATGTCAATAAGACTAAATACTTTCACAAGTCGCCCAAATCGATTGAATATTTACTAACTGAAAGCAGACTGACGACACGCAATCTTTTAAAGCTCTTTACTGCTTTCAGTGTTTCATAATTCAAAGGACCAAATATCATGGAACTAGTTCGAGTTTGCGTTTTTGCTAATACGGTCCCTTTCTCAGTTCCCTGCGCCATCTTGAAAGGTAGCCGTGGGCTTTGCAACGAAGCGAGATGAACGGAGAGTTTGCAATGTTATAAAAATGTGTTTAAGAAAAGGTCTCTATCATTACGAGCTCACCGTTGGTTTCGCTTCGATGCAAAGCCACGACTACATTTCAAGATGGGGCAGGGAACTGCGAAAGGGACTATTGTTTATTTAAAAAATAGCTTCGTTCTTATTCTAGAGAGTAGATACCAGCGACCGTACACCGAATACGAATATGGCCGCCACTGAAATTTAGCTATAAAGAACTATTTAAAAAAAAAAAAAAGAAGAAGAAGAAGAAGAAGAAGAAGAAAAAGATAAAGGAAGCATTGCCATCAGAAAGAACAAGCGAAAATGAGTATTTTTGGAAAGTTTCATTGTTGTCAACAAAATTACAAAAAAAGTTCTTTGGAATCAATACTACAGTGATTTGTACGTGTTAAAATATTAGGATATTGAGACGGCGGCCATATTCAGATTCGGTGTATTATTAACGAAATTATTTAGTAATTGTTACAGCTGCTGTTTCATGACGGTATCGTGATTGGAGACGCACTGATAAAGAATGCGCTTCCCAATCACACGCGCGAATTGACGTCGCGACAAAATAAGCAGGTTTTGGTGGACGTCAATCAAAGTGTTACCATGACTTTGTTGGGAAACACAGAGTTTTTAAGGCACATGCCACGTGGAATGTTGTGGAAACGCATGCGCATCAGTTGACCGACGCTCACCAAAACCAACATTGTCGCGAATGCAAATTGTACGATTTTGTGTGATTATAGCCTCATACGCAGACGCCGTTAGGGTCGTTACGCAACACTTCTCTCCGTTGCGTGACGACCCTAAAAACAGCTGCGAGGGAGACTAGCTTCGTTTGTTATTTATTTATTATTAATCAACATTTTATTCACTATAAAAGTTTTGAAATGTAAACTCTAATTATAATTTATTTGACGGCGAGTTCAGTGCTTTTTCGTTGTTTGTATATACCATATTACCAGTCTGCACTTTCGTTGATTTTCTCTTCACATTCGCCAATTCAGGAATGGTTACGAGGCTCCCTTTAGATATTGTAAAGCCAACCATGTTCTTTATGCTCAGTAGAATGAAATCAGTTCTGGATCGGCCACTGACTCAGGAATTTATTCTCTTTTTTCTTCTAGAGATTTATGCTCATTCAGTAATTGTTACAGCTGCCAAATTTTGAAAAAAAAAATTGTCGTGGCCAAAATAGCCCGCGCCAGTGCAAATAGGGCCTGGAACTGACTGCCTAGAGGACAAGGCAAGAGTTCGGAAAGCATAGGACAATGTGATAGCACAGGAGCAGACAATGTAAGTTTTTCTAGATATTTAGTCGTACATTAAGTCCATAAAGCTAGCTAATACGGTTTATCTCTCATTGGAGTTTTTGTGAACCGCTAAATCGTTAAACAACCGATAAATAAGAACCGCTAAACGCTGCAATCGCTCAACCGCTCGCCAGAACTGTCAGCAAACCACGAAGGATCCAGAAAACAAAGTCAGATTGTACATGTTAAAGAACAAAGCTAAAGATAACACGAACTAAATAAAAGTCAGCGAGTGTCACGTTAGTCATCGTCTTAGTGCCGTCACATATTAGTACAGATCAGGCGACGTGATGTGCCATAATGATTCCTTGATAAGCATTTTGATAGGCTGCTTTTGGAGGAGCAATGATAGTATCGTGCTGTTTCAAAGAATGAGCACAGATTTGGGACCTTCACATTCGTTTCTGTCGTGCAGTTTGATTGTGAAACACAATGTTTTTCAAACCATTTACTCTCATTGTGTATGACGAGACTGTCATTTCCGCACAGCTTTCTCACGACTTTTAATTAAATCATTCAAATTTTAAGGTTTTAGTCAAATTAGTTGAATTAAAGCCAAGTAACCATAGCAACTCTAGCGACTGCAAACAGTACAAGCAGCTTGATGTGTTTTTCACGCGACTGGTTGACCAGGATCCAACCTAGAAGAAGAGGAAGAAGAAGAAGAAGAAGAAGAAGAAGAAGAAGAAGAAGAAGAAGTAGAAAAAGAAGAAGAAGAAAACAAGAAGGAAAAAAACAAGAAGAACAAGAAGAAGTTGCGAGGTAAAATATAATAAATAACATGTTAATATTAATATTATTGATCAAACTTATTTTTGGGTAAACAATTAATTGAAAACACTTACAATATCAGACTACGTTTCGTTGTCATCTTCATGACAACATCATCAGGTCTATCATCAGGGATTTCTCTTGAGCCATCCTTCAGTAGACCTTAAGATTATATCGAGATGACAACGAAGCGTAGTCTGATATCATCAGTCTTTTTAATTAATATTAATATTTTTTCTATAAAATTTTGCGAATTTAATGTTTCAGCTACTAAACCATACTAAGACAGTATAAAGACAGTGCTTAACTTAAATGAGAATCATAGACCAACCATTGATGTAAAATTCAAAAATATCTTTTTATTCACTTTTTATTTTTCTCTCTTAAAAGCCCGCACTTTAAAGGTTTTAATCAACAATGCAGCTGTAAATCTTAACAATTAAGGCACCAGATATATTCTACAAAAACAAAATACAGTATAATTTTAGACATCACGTCAGAGGTTCATGAAAGATGTTGCGATCTACGTTTTAAGATATTTCTCTCAAGTTTTTCATAAACAATATTTTAACATTAAAATTTTGACATTTTAGGTATAATGTCTGGAGTATATGCTGATAGCAAAGCTGCCCAAGTTGGCGTTGCTGTGTCTCTATCTTTCGTAGCGGTGGCTAACCTGATAGGAAACACCCTGGTTATATTGATCATTCTGACCAATAATTCCATGAAATCACCAATGAACTACCTTCTCGTCAACCTTGCTGTAGCTGACATCATGGTAGGAGTATTTTTAACGCCTCGGTTCGTCCTCAACCTTCTCTTTACCCATCCTGATGGTCTTGCAGGAAAATTTCTATGTATCACGTTGACGGACGGTACTATAGCCTGGATAGGTCAAATTTCTTCGTGTTTATCCCTGGTTGCCATCTCCATCGAACGATACTTTGCTATTATGCATCCGTTTTCCGTTAAATACAGACTATCCACAAAAAAGGTCAAAAGAATATCTATCGCTTCCTGGATATGCGCTATAATATTGAATATTCCGTGTTTCGTCGTTGTAGATTACGATCACAGAAATGGCTTGTGCACTGAGCAATGGCCAGAAAGTAAACCCTGGCTGTCAAAGGCATATAGTTTCGCTTGGTTCTTTTTAGCGGGGGTCATCCCAATCGTTATCATGGTTGTTCTGTACAGCAGAGTCATCTACACTCTTTGGTTCAAGCAACACCAAGTACAAGGTACACAACTAGCCATGTTGAAGTCAAGGAAGAAAGTAACCAAGATGGTGGTCATTGTCAGTGTTGTCTATGCTGCTTGTATAAGTCCCAATCTTGTGATGTACCTTATCAATCACTTCAAGCAGGTTCAAGACATCCATGCATTTGTTTACTTTATCTTCAGCCTTATCCTAATAGTTTGTAACTCGACTATCAATCCGTTTATCTATACCTTGCAGAGCGCAACATTTCGAAGCCATTTGAAAAAGTTGGTGTGTTGTAGAAACATTTGTAAAAACCGTTTGGATATTCAAACAGAGCCCTCTGAAGTGCCTAATGAACAAGACATGCCAATAAGACTAAATACTTTCACAAGTGGCCCAAATCGATTAAATATTTACTGAATGAAAGAAAAATGATGACACGCAATTTTTTAAAGCTCTTCACTGCTCTTTTTCATATTTTAAAGGACCCAATATCATGGAACTAGTTGGATTTTGCGTTTTTGGCAATCGGGTCCCTTTCACAGTTCCCTGCGCCATCTTGAAAGGTAGCCGTGGGCTTTTCATCGAAGAGAGACGAACGGAGAGCTTCCAATTATATAGAAATGTGTTTTAAAAAAGGTATCTATCATTACGAGCTCACCGTTGGTTTCGCTTCGATGCAAAGCCACGACTACATTTCAAGATGGCGCAGGGAACTGCGAAAGGGACTATTGTTTATTTTATCAAATAGCTTCGTTCTTATTCTAGAGAGTAGATACCAGCGACCGTACACCGAATACGAATATGGCCGCCACTGAAATTTAGCTATAAAGAACTATTTTCTTTAAAAAAAAAAGAAGAAGAAGAAGAAGAAGAAGAAGAAGAAGAAGAAGAAGAAGAAGAAGAAGAAGAAGCGTGGATAAAGTTCTTTGGTATCAATACCACAGCGATTTGTACGTGTTAAAATATTAGGATATTGAGATGGTGGTCATATTCAGATTCGTTGTATTATCAAATAAATTATTTAGTAGTTGTTACAGCTGCTGTTTCAAGACGGTATCGTGATTGGAGACGTACTGATTAAAAATGCGCTTCCCAATCACACGCGCGAATTGCCGTCGCGACAAAATAAGCAGGTTTTGGTGGACGTCAATCAAAGTGTTACCATGACATTGAGGGGAAACGCAAAGTTTTAAAGGCACATGGCACGTGGAAGGTTGTGAAAACGCATGCGCAATGATTGACGTTCACCAAAACCAACTTCTCGCAACGGCAAATTGTACGATTTTGCTCGTGTGATTATAGCCTCATACGCAGACGCTGTTAGGGTCGTCACGCAACACTTCTCTCCGTTGCGTGACGACCCTAAAAACGGCTGCGGGGGAGACTAGGTTCGTCTGTTATTCATTTATTATTATTCAACATTTTATTCACTATAAAGGTTTTGAAATGTAAACTCTAATTATAATTTAATTTGACGGCCAGTTCACTGCTTTTTCGTTGTTTGTATATACCATATTGCCAGTCTGCACTTTCTTTGATTTTCTCTTCACATTCGCCAATTCAGAGTGGTTTTGAGGCTCCCTTGAGATATTGTAAAGCCAACCAGGTTCTTTACGCTCAGTAGATAGATATTGGAACCCCCTTTTTAAGTCCTGGATCGGCCACTGACTCGTTTTTCTTTTAGAGGTTTATGCTCATTCAGTAATTGTTACAGCTGCCAAATTTTGAAAAAAATATTTGTCGTGGCCAAAATAGCCCGTGCCAATGCCAATAGGGCCTGGAACGGACTGCCTAGAGGACAAGGCAAGAGTTCGGAAAGCATAGGACAATGTGATAGCACAGGAGCAGACAATGTAAGTTTTTCTAGATATTTAGTCGTACATTAAGTCCATAAAAATAGCTAATACGGTATAACTCTTATTGCAGTTTTTGTGAACCGCTAAATCGTTAAACCACCGTAATGTAAGAACCGCTAAATGCTGCAATTGCTCAACCGCTCGCCAGAACTGTCAGCAAACCACGAAGGATCCAGAAAACAAAGTCAGATTGTACATGTTAAAGAACAAAGCTAAAGATAACACGAACTAAATAAAAGTCAGCGAGTGTCACGTTAGTCACCGTCTTAGTGCCGTCACATATTAGTACGGATCAGGTGACGGGATGTGCCATAATGATTCCTTGGTAAGCATTTTGATAGGCTGCTTTTGGAGAAGCAATGATAGTAGCGTGCTGATTCAAAAAATAATCGCGGATTTGGAACCTTCACATTCGTTTGTATCGTGCAGTTTGATTGTCAAACACAATGTTTTTCAAACCATTTACTCTCACAATGTATTTTATTGTGTATGCCGAGACTGTCATTTCCGCACAGCTTTCTCGCGGCTTTTAGTTTAATTATTCAAATTCTAAGGATTTTTGTCAAATAAGTCGAATCCAAGCCAAGTAACCATAGCAACTCTAACGACTGCAAATATTAAAAGCAGCTTGATGTGTTTTTTTTCGTGCGACTGGTTGACCAGGATCCAATTTACCAATTTGTATGGAAATTTCGATTCATTTTAGGAAATTGAACTTTTCGGGGTAAGCAAGTTTGAACATCAAGGGAAAAAAGCACTAGAAGAAGAGAAAGAAAATCAAGAAGAATAATAAGAAGAAGAATACAAGAAGTTGCGAGGTAAAATATAACAAATAATATTTTAATATTAATATTATTGATATTATTGACGAACAATATCAGACTACGTTTCGGGATTTCCCTTAAGCCATCCTTCAGTAGACCTGAAGATTATGTCGAGATGACAACGAAACGTAGTCTCATATCAGAAGTCTTCTTTATTAATATTAATATTTTTTTTCTAAAAAAGTTTCCAACATTCAGTGTTATGCTTTGATTTGTCTTAATTTCAAACATTAGTAGCTACTGAACAATACTAAGACAGTGAAAAGGCAGTGCTTAACTTATCAAATGAGAATCATAGACTAACCATTGATATAAAAATTCAAAAATAATTTTTTTTTTATTCTGATTTTTCTCTCTTAAAAGCCCGTGCTTCGTTTTAATTAACACTGATGCAGCTGTAAATCTTTTTAATTGTTAAAACACCAGATATATTCTACAAAATACAGCACAATTTGAGACATCACATCAGAGGTTCATGAAAGAAACCTTCGATGATGGGATCTACGTTTTAAGATAATTGTCTCAAGTTTTTCACACACAATATATATTTTAACATTAAAATTTTGACATTTTAGGTATAATGTCTGGAGTATATGCTGATAGCAAAGCTGCCCAAGTTGGCGTTGCTGTGTCTCTATCTTTCCTAGCAGTGACTAACCTGATAGGAAACACCCTGGTTATATTGATCATTCTGACCAATAATTCCATGAAATCACCAATGAACTACCTCCTTGTCAACCTTGCTGTAGCTGACATCATGGTAGGAGTGTTTTTAACGCCTCGTTTCGTCCTCAACCATCTCTTTAACCATCCGGATAGTCTTGCAGGAAAACTTCTATGTAGCACGTTGACAGGCGGTACTATAACCTGGACAGCTCAAATTTCTTCGTGTTTATCCCTGGTTGCCATCTCCATCGAACGATACTTTGCCATTATTCATCCGTATTCCGTAAAATACAGACTATCCACAAAAAAGGTCAAAAGAATAGCTATCGCTTCCTGGATATGCGCTGTAATATTCAATACTCCGTTGTTCGTTGTCGTAGATTACGATCACAGAAATGGCTTGTGCACTGAACAATGGCCAGAAAGTAAACCCTGGCTGTCAAAGACATATAGTTTCGCTTGGTTGATTTGCTTCGGGATCATTCCAATCGTTATCATGCTTGTTCTGTACAGCAGAGTCATCTACACTCTTTGGTTCAAGAAACACCAAGTACAAGGTACACAACTAGCCATGTTGAAGTCAAGGAAGAAAGTAACCAAGATGGTGGTCATTGTCAGTGTTGTCTATGCTGTTTGTATAAGTCCTAATCTTGTGATATACCTTATCAATCACTTCAAGCAGGTTCAAGGCGTCCATGTATTAGTTTACTTTATCTTCAGCGATATCCTAATAGTTTGTAATTCGACTATCAATCCGTTTATCTATACCTTGCAGAGCGCAACATTTCGGAGCCATTTAAAAAAGTTGATGTGTTGTAGAAACATTTGTAAAAACCGTTTGGATATTCAAACAGAGCCCTCTGAAGTGCCTAATGAACAAGGCATGTCAATAAGACTAAATACTTTAACAAGTCGCCCAAATCGATTGAATATTCACTAACTTAAAGCAGATTGATGACACGCAATTTTGTAAAGCTCTTCACTGCTTTCAGTTTTTCATAAATCAAAGAACCCAATATCATAGAACTAGTTCGAGTTTCCGTTTTTGCTAATACGGTCCCTTTCGTAGTTCCCTGCACCATCTTGAAAGGTAGCCGTGGGCTTTGCATCGAAGAGAGACGAACGGAGAGCTTGCAATGTTATAAAAATGTGTTTAAAAAAAGGTCCCTATCATTATAAGCTCACCGTTAGTTTCGCTTCGATGCAAAGCCACGGCCACATTTCAAGATGGGGCAGGGAACTACGAAAGGGACTATTGTTTATTTAAAAAATAGCTTCGTTCTTATTCTAGAGAGTAGATACCAGCGACCGTACACCGAATCCGAATATGGGCGCCACTGAAATTTAGCTATAAAGAACTTTTTTTTAAAAAAAAGAAGAAGAAGAAGAAAAAGAAAAAGAGGAAAAAGAAAAAGAAAAAGAAAAAGAAAAAGAAAAAGAAAAAGAAGAAGAAGAAGAAATAGAAGAACAAGAAGAAAGAGAAGAAGAAGAAGAAGAAGAAGAGGAAGCATGGCCATCAGAAAGAACAAGCGAAATTGGGTATTTTTGGAAAGTTTCATTGTTGTCAACAAAGTTACAATAAAGTTCTTAGTAATCAATACTACAGAGATTTGTATGTGTTAAAATATTAGGATATTGAGATGGCGGTCATATTCAGATTCGGTGTATTATTAAATATATGAATTAGTAGTTGTTACAGCTGTTGTTTCATGACGATATCGTGATTGGAGACGCACTGATAAAGAATGCGCTTCCCAATCACACGCGCGAATTGCCGTCGCCACAAAATAAGCAGGTTTTGGTGGACGTCAATCAAAGTGTTTCCATGACATTGTCGAGAAACACAAGGTTTTTGCGGCACATGCCACGTGGAATCTTGTGGAAACGCATGTTCATTGATTGACGTTCACCAAAGCCAACATCGTCGCGACGGCAAATCGTACGATTTTGCTCGTGTGATTATAGCCTCATGTGCAGACGCTTTTTGGTCGTCACGCAACACTTCTCTCCATTGCGTGACGAGCCTAAAAACGGCTGCGGTGGAGACTAGGTTCGTCTATTAGTATTCATTTATTATTAATCAACATTTTATTCACTATAAAGGTTTTGAAATGTAAACTCTAGTTATCATTTAATTTAACGGCGAGTTCAGTGCTTTTTCGTTGTTTGTATATACCATAATGCCAGTCTGCACTTTCGTTGATTTTCTCTTCATATTAGTCAATTCAGGAGTGGTTTCGAGGCTCCCTTGAGATATTGTAAAGCCAACCCTTCTTCTTTACGCTCAGTAGAATAAAATCAGTTCTGGATCGACCACTGACTCAGGAATTAATTTTCGTTTTTCTTCTAGGGATTTATGCTCATTCAGTAATTGTTACAGCTGCCAAATTTTGAAAAAATATTTGTCGTGGCCAAAATAGCCCGCGCCAGTGCCTATAGGGCCTGGAACTGACTGCCTAGAGGACAAGGAAAGAGTTCGAAAAGCATAGGACAATGTGATAGCACAGGAGCAGACAATGTAAGTTTTTCTAGATATTTAGTCGTACATTAAGTCCATAAAAATAGGTAATACGGTTTATCTCTCATTGCAGTTTTTGTGAACTAAATCGTTAAACCACCGTAATATAAGAACCGCTAAAAGCTGCAATTGCTCAACCGCTCGCCAGAACTGTCAGCAAACCACGAGGGATCCAGAAAACAAAGTCAGATTGTACATGTTAAAGAATAAAGCTAAACGTAACAAGAACTAAATAAAAGTCAGCGAGTGTCACGTTAGTCATCGTCTTAGTGCCGTCACATATTAGTACGGATCAGGTGACGTTATGTCCATGATGGTTCCTTGGTAAGCATGTTGATAGGCTGCTTTTGGAGGAGCAATGATAGTATCGTGCTGGTTCAAAGAATGAGCGCGGATTTGGGACCTTCACATTCGTTTATGTCGTACAGTTTGATTGTCAAACACTATGTTTTTCAAATCATTTACTCTCACAATGTATTTTATTGTGTATGCTGAAACTGTCATTTCCGCACAGCTTTCTCACGACTTTTAATTAAATCATTCAAATTTTAAGGTTTTAGTCAAATTAGTTGAATTAAAGCCAAGTAACCATAGCAACTCTAGCGACTGCAAATATTTTAATTGTATAGGTATAATGTCTGGAGTATATGCTGATAGCAAATCTGCCCAAGTTGGCGTTGCTGTGTCTCTATCTTTCGTAGCAGTGACTAACCTGATAGGAAACACCCTGGTTATATTGATCATTCTGTATAGGAAATCGCACGACCTCGAGTACAATTTGGAAATTAATAGGTACGAGTAATGTTTTGAAAGTTCTTGTAATTGCACGAGCCTTTAGGCGAGTGCAATTAAAGAACTTTCAAAACATTACGAGTGCCTATTAATTCCAAATTGTACGAGAAGGTCGTGCGATTTTTTATTTATAGTTCACTCGACAAAATTTTATAAAAAATGCGAAGCGAAGGCATTCATTCATCTTCATTGCCTTTGCTATAACCGACCCTTCTCCAAGAACGCTAAGTCAAGAACAGCATAGAAAGTGTTAACGTTGCTGTAAAACCATTTTAGATTAGTATTTTATGTATGATTTGAACTACAAAATACTAGAAAATAATTTTACATCTCAAGTAAAAAGCCATTTTAATGCATGTTTACAACTATTGAATGACAGTACTGACAGCTAAACAGCGAATCAAGAAGCGACTTTTCTTTGAAAACGTACTGTGTGAAAACTAAGCAAAAGTTGAGAGTTTACAGTTCGCTAATATAAGTTTTTTTCCTCTTAGCATTTGCTAATAACTGCAAAAACACAATTTCAAAATACTTTCTTTGAAAATAAGTTAGCTGGACAACATCAAAAGGGATAAAAGCGACAAATATGTCGTTCAAGTTAAAAGTTTTGAAGTACAGCTTGCCGTGAACGAGTCGCCAGTGATCAGACCATGTGCTTTGGATATCATTCCCTCCTGTAGCTTGAAGAATTTTGCTGCTATTTTCTTTGAATGGCGAATTATCTGAAGATTTTATTATTTCAAGACTGGATTGATAACTTAGGATCAATTAACTGAACCTGTGATAAATAGCTGAATTCGTCTCTCTACAACTACTCGACAGTTTGCCGGTAAGATTTTATCTTAACTATTTTCAAAACAAAAAACGAGCCTCTACTCGCTGTGTTTTTTCGCTAAACGGAAAGAAATTTGCTTTAAAACTATTGTTAGCTATTTTCTACATATTGTACAATTATTGTAGTTGTGGTGTTGAATTTATTTTTCGAGAAGACCACAGAAGACAACAGGTAGTAAAACAAGAACATTCAAAACTCCAACTCAAATTGTTTGGCGAAAACTAGAAAGAAAAAAGGACTTTCTACTACAAAACATGATTTATTAGGTCTTGAATTTGTCTAGTTATCATAATTTGAGGCCTTCCTATGTGTGTATTGAACAGTTTTCTGAAATTTTTCCATTTTAATCTATAAAACACTGATTTTTTTTGGGAATTTCACTCATTTCACTGGGGAAATTTGCCGCTTTTGGCCGTGTTTCCATAGCGACCTAATTGGTACTCCCGCGGAGTACCAATTAACGCTCTAATTGTACTCCTCTAGACCAATCAGAGTCGAGTAATTTTGTCGAGTGTACTATAAGACCAATAATTCCATGAAATTACCAATGAACTACCTACTCGTCAACCTTGCTGTAGCTGACATCATGGTAGGAGTGTTTTTAACGCCTCGGTTCGTCCTCCGAACCATCTCTTTACCCATCCTGATGGTCTTGCAGGAAAACTTCTTTGCAGCACGTTGACAGGCGGTAAAATAGCCTGGATAGCTCAAATTTCTTCGTGTTTATCCCTGGTTGCCATCTCCATCGAAGGATACTTTGCCATTATGCATCCGTTATCCGTAAAATACAGACTATCCACAAAAAAGGTCAAAAGAATGACTATCGCTTCCTGGATTTGTGCTACAATATTCAATATTCCGTTGTTCGTCGTTGTAGGTTACGATCATGGAAATGGCTTGTGCACTGAGCAATGGCCAACAAGTACACCCTGGCTGTCAAAGACATATAGTTTCGCTTGGTTGATTTGCTTCGGTGTCATTCCAATCGCCATCATGTTTGTTCTGTACAGCAGAGTCATCTACACTCTTTGGTTCAAGAAACACCAAGTACAAGGTACACAACTAGCCATGTTGAAGTCAAGGAAGAAAGTAACCAAGATGGTGGTCATTGTCAGTGTTGTATATGCTGCTTGTATAAGTCCTAATCTTGTGATGTACCTTATCAATCACTTCAAGCAGGTTCAAGACGTCCTTGCATCTGTTTACTATATCTTCAGCCTTATCCTAATAGTTTGTAATTCGACTATCAATCCGTTTATCTATACCTTGCAGAGCGCAACATTTCGGAGCCATTTAAAAAAGTTGGTGTGTTGTAGAAACATTTGTAAAACCCGTTTGGATATTCAAACAGAGCCCTCTGAAGTGCCTAATGAACAAGACATGCCAATAAGACTAAATGCTTTCACCAGTGGCCCGCAAATCAATTGAATATTCACTAACTGAAAGAAAACTGATGACACTCAATTTTGTAAAGTTCTTCACTGCTCTTTTTCATAGTTCAAAGGACCAAATATCATGGAACTAGTTCGAGTTTGCGTTTTTGCTAATACGGTCCCTTTCACAGTTCCCGGCGCCATCTTGAAAAGTAGCCGTGGGCTTTGCATCGAAGAGAGACGAACGGAGAGCTTGCAATGTTATAAAAATGTGTTTAAGAAAAGGTCTCTATCATTACGAGCTCACCGTTGGTTTCGCTTCGATGCAAAGCCACGACTACATTACAAGATGGCGCAGGGAACTGCGAAAGGGACTATTGTTTATTTAAAAAATAGCTTCGTTCTTATTCTAGAGAGTAGATACCAGCGACCGTACACCGAATACGAATATGGCCGCATCTTTTTAAGAAAAAAGAAGATGAAGAAGAAGAAGAAGAAGAAGAAGAAGAAGAAGAAAAAGAAGAAGAAGAAAAAGAAGAAGAAGAGGAAGCATGGCCATCAGAAAGAACAAGCGAAAATGGGTATTTTTAGAAAGTTTCATTGCTGTCAACAAAATTACAATAAAGTTCTTTGGTATCAATACTACTGCGATTTGTATGTGTTAAAATGTTAAGATATTGAGATGGCGGTCATATTCAGATTCGGTGTATTATTAAATATATGAATTAGTAGTTGTTACAGCTGTTGTTTCATGACGATATCGTGATTGGAGACGCACTGATAAAAAATACGCTTCCTAACCACACGCGCGAATTGCCGTCGCGACAAAATAAGCAGGTTTTGGTGGACGTCAATCAAAGTGTTTCCATGACATTGTCGGGAAACAAAAAGTTTTTAAGGCACATGCCTACGTGGAATGTTGTGGAAACGCATGCGCATTGATTGACGTTCACCAAAACCAACATCGTCGAGACGGCAAATTGTACGATTTCGCTGATGTGATTATAGCCTTCTACGCAGACGCTGTCAGGGTCGTCACGCAACACTTCTCTCCAAACGTTGCGTGACGATGTGACGACCCTAAGAACGTCTGCGAAAAAGGTTCATGTGATTAGGAAGCGTTAAAAATAATGTCCCCGATTCTGCTACGTAACCGTCCTGTATGTTGTGCAGTCTCACAATTAAATAAAATATACTTTATTGTGAGAGTAAATGGTTTGAACCCAGGAGTAGTAGTTGAGTGAGTAATGTGATCGTCCGGGTAAGTGTAGTCTTGAGAAAGACTGTTGTTGGTGGAGACTGACGTTTCGACAACCTGAGCGGAAGTCATCTTCAGAGTACAGTGCTGAATGAAAAACAGTATAGATGGTATTTATAGGTCTGGTGGTGCGGTGATAACGTTATCAGGACCTTCTTGAAAATCACTAAAGTGAAGGAGCATCCTGTTAAAATATCATTGTAAATAAAATAAACAGTAATAGGTCGGTATTGGTCATGCATAGTCACGTCGGTATTGTCGCAAGTAGTGGTCTTTTGTTGTTAGGTAGCGTAAGTGTTATCTATACTACAAAGTCTCACCATCACATCCAAACACAGGTTACAGTCCACTGACAACTTCATCAACGTCATTAAGTCTGTACACATACCTGACGACTACAAGCTAGTGTCTTTTGATGTGAAATCCTTGTTTACGAGTATTCCACTTCAACTGGCATTAGATTGTTCTGATACCACCATCAGACGAAACACCGACAATCCAGTTAGAATATAATGATCTGAATGATAAGTATAACCAGGGTGTTTCCTATCAGGTCAGCCACTACTAGGACGGACAATGTTACGGTAACAGGTATTTGGGCCGGTGTTGTATTGTTATTAAGTTAAGACATGATTGATCTGCATATATATAAAAAGATTTATATATAAATTAGATCAGTTAGGACGGCTATTGATGTGTTGTAAGTTGTTTGTATTTGCCGACAGCATCGTAGGGAGTCAAAAGAAAGAAAGAAAGAAAGAAAGAAAGAACGAAAGAAAGAAAGAAAGGAAACATCAATGAAAAGAAAGAAAGGAAAAAGAAAAGTAGATTTTTTTTGTGAGTTTTTTTGTGTGAGAGTTTTAACTTTTCACTCTTACATGGTTCGTCTGTTTTCTTTACCCCCCCCCCCCCCCCCCCATTCTTTCTCTATAACTGCAGGAACAGTTCTTCTTGAAGGTCAGTAGCTTTCCCCTCAGATCAAATCAATGTCGTCTTCCTCTCGTCACATCACCTGCCAAAAGAGTGTTTTTTTTTTCTATTTACCGTGTTATAGGTTATTAAAAGAGCCGAATACGGTTCATTATTATTTATCATTGTATGCATCGCTCTAGGCAGTCACCTCAATATTGAAAGTTGTAATTTAATTAATAAACTTTAACTTTTTATTTACTTTATTTTCAGTATTGATTCTACATGAAATGAATACCAGGTGATTTGGAATCTAGACGCGCAATGCATTGTTTGTCACAGCGAAAATTTCCAAGTGTTTTCTATTATCTCTTGTCAAAATGAAATATTTTCCACCAACAACGATGAAATAAGCTTTTTCTAAAGGGTATTTGGTGGATCTTACCAGTGATGAAATTTATTTTCTTTATTTTCGAGCAAAAGCTGTTATAGATCGAGCCGAAATCCTGAAACTAGGAAACATTGAACTACAAAGAACATGTTCGCTGATTGGCTAATTTCTTCAGCCTGAGAGAAGCGAAATCACCTGATAGTGAATGGTAAAATATTTCTACTTGATTTAAGTGATGCATCTACGAGATATCAAGGCTTATACTTCCAATATGTTAATGCTGTGACTTTTGAGAGGTTTAACTTTTCGGGATAAGCAGGTTTAAACTTCAAGGAAAAAAGATTCGTGCGAAATAAAATACACGAAGAAGAAGAAAAAGAAGAAAAAACAGCTTGATGTGTTTTTTTTCGTGCGACTGGTTGAACAGGATCCAATTTACCAATTTGTATGGAAATTTCGATTCATTTTAAGAAATTGAACTTTTCGGGATAAGAACGTTTGAAACGTCGAGAAAAAAAGATTCGTGCAAAAAAAAACACTAGAAGAAGAAGAAGAAGAAGAAGAAGAAGAAGAAGAAGAAGAAGAAGAAGAAGAAGAAGAAGAAGAAGATGAAGAAGAAGAAGAAGAAGAAGAAGGAGCAGAAGAAAAAGAAAAAGAAAAAGAAGAAAAAGTTGCGAGGTATAGAATAACATATTCATATTAATATTTCTTTATTAAAGTTTGCAAATTTGCATATTAAAAATTCATTATCTCGAAAACAAGCTCGGGACACCCCATTTTTCTTTTCATTTTTGGAATCACCGTTAAATTCTGTGTAAAATATCTTTCTAAGAACGTTTTGTAATTATTCCTTGCTAAAGTAGTCAGTCACCTAAATTAATTAACTATGTGCATAGTTGAAATACTTAACAATTAAGGCACTAGATATTCTACAAAAAAAAAATACAGTTTATTTTTATACATCACATCTGAGGTCCATGGAAGAAGCCTTTGATGATGGGATCTACGTTTTAAGATATTTGTCTTATAACTTTTTCACACACAATATTTTAACATTAAAATTTTGACATTTTAGGTATAATGTCTGGAGTATATGCTGATAGCAAAGCTGCCCAAGTTGGCGTTGCTGTATCTCTTTCTTTCCTAATAGTGGCTAACCTGATAGGAAACACCCTGGTTATATTGATCATTCTGACCAATAATTCCATGAAATCACCAATGAACTACCTCCTTGTCAACCTTGCTGTAGCTGACATCATGGTAGGAGTGTTTTTAACGCCTCGTTTCGTCCTCAACCATCTCTTTACCCATCCTGGTGGTCTTGCAGGAAAACTTCTTTGCAGCACGTTAACAGGCGGTACTATAGCCTGGATAGCTCAAATTTGTTCGTGTTTATCCCTGGTTGCCATCTCCATCGAACGATACTTTGCCATTATGCATCCGTTATCCGTAAAATACAGACTATCAGTAATAAAGGTGAAAAGAATAGCTATCGTTTCCTGGATATGCGCTATAATATTCAATACTCCGTTGTTCGTCGTTGTAGATTACGATCACAGAAATGGCTTGTGCACTGAGCAATGGCCAGAAAGTAAACCCTGGCTGTCAAAGGCCTATAGTTTCGCTTGGTTTATTTGCTTCGGGGTCATTCCAATCGTTATCATGCTTGTTCTGTACAGCAAAGTCATCTACACTCTTTGGTTCAAGAAACACCAAGTACAAGGTACACAACTAGCCATGTTGAAGTCAAGGAAGAAAGTAACCAAGATGGTGGTCATTGTCAGTGTTATTTATGTTGTTTGTATAAGTCCTAATCTTGTGATGTATGTTATCAATCACTTCAAGGAGGTTCAAGACGTCCATGCATCTGTTTACTTTATCTTCAGCCATATCCTAATAGTTTGTAATTCGACTATCAATCCGTTTATCTATACCTTGCAGAGCGCAACATTTCGGAGCTATTTCAAAAAGTTGATGTGTTGTAGAAAAATGTGTAAAAACCGTTTGGATATTCAAACAGAGCCCTCTGAAGGGCGTAATGAACAAGACATGCCAATAAGACTAAATACTTTCACAAGTCGCCCAAATCGATTAAATATTCACTAACTGAAAGTAGATTGATGACACTCAATTTTGTAAAGCTCTTCACTGCATTCAGTTTTTCATAAATCAGAGGACCCAATATCATGGAACTAGTTCGAGTTTGCGTTTTTGCCAATCGGGTTCCTTTCCCAGTTCCCTGCGCCATCTTAAAAGGTAGCCGTAGCCAACGGTTAGCTCCCAATCAGATAGAGACCTTTTTTAACACATTTCTATATCATAGCAAGCACACCGTTGGTTTCGCTTTGATGCAAAGCCACGGCTGCCTTTCAAGATGGAGCAGGGAACTGCGAAAGGGACTTTGTTTATTTAAATATAACTCTGTTCTTATTCTAGAGAGTAGATACCAGCGACCGTACGCCGAATACGAATATTAGGATATTGAGATGGCGGTCATATTCAGCTTTGGTGTATTATTGAATAGATTATTTAGTAGTTGTTACAGCTGCTGTTTCATGACGGTATCGTGATTGGAGACGCACTGATAAAAAATGCGCTTCCCAATCACGCGCGAATTACCGTCACGACAAAATAAGCAGGTTTTGGTGGACGTCAATCAAAGTGTTACCATGACATTGTCGGGAAACACAAGGTTTTTGCGGCACATGCCACGTGGAATGTTGTGGAAACGCATGCGCATCAGTTGACCGACGCTCACCAAAACCAACATTGTCGCGAATGCAAATTGTACGATTTTGTGTGATTATAGCCTCATACGCAGACGCCGTTAGGGTCGTTACGCAACACTTCTCTCCGTTGCGTGACGACCCTAAAAACGGCTGCGAGGGAGACTAGCTTCGTTTGTTATTTATTTATTATTAATCAACATTTTATTCACTATAAAAGTTTTGAAATGTAAACTCTAATTATAATTTATTTGACGGCGAGTTCAGTGCTTTTTCGTTGTTTGTATATACCATATTGCCAGTCTGCACTTTCGTTGATTTTCTCTTCACATTCGCCAATTCAGGAATGGTTACGAGGCTCCCTTTAGATATTGTAAAGCCAACCATGTTCTTTATGCTCAGTAGAATGAAATCAGTTCTGGATCGGCCACTGACTCAGGAATTAATTCTCTTTTTTCTTCTAGAGATTTATGCTCATTCAGTAATTGTTACAGCTGCCAAATTTTGAAAAAAATATTTGTCGTGGCCAAAATAGCCCGCGCCAGTGCAAATAGGGCCTGGAACTGACTGCCTAGAGGACAAGGCAAGAGTTCGGAAAGCATAGGACAATGTGATAGCACAGGAGCAGACAATGTAAGTTTTTCTAGATATTTAGTCGTACATTAAGTCCATAAAGCTAGCTAATACGGTTTATCTCTCATTGGAGTTTTTGTGAACCGCTAAATCGTTAAACAACCGATAAATAAGAACCGCTAAACGCTGCAATCGCTCAACCGCTCGCCAGAACTGTCAGCAAACCACGAAGGATCCAGAAAACAAAGTCAGATTGTACATGTTAAAGAACAAAGCTAAAGATAACACGAACTAAATAAAAGTCAGCGAGTGTCACGTTAGTCATCGTCTTAGTGCCGTCACATATTAGTACAGATCAGGCGACGTGATGTGCCATAATGATTCCTTGATAAGCATTTTGATAGGCTGCTTTTGGAGGAGCAATGATAGTATCGTGCTGTTTCAAAGAATGAGCACAGATTTGGGACCTTCACATTCGTTTCTGTCGTGCAGTTTGATTGTGAAACACAATGTTTTTCCGAGAGTAAATGGTTTGAAACCATTTACTCTCATTGTGTATGACGAGACTGTCATTTCCGCACAGCTTTCTCACGACTTTTAATTAAATCATTCAAATTTTAAGGTTTTAGTCAAATTAGTTGAATTAAAGCCAAGTAACCATAGCAACTCTAGCGACTGCAAACAGTACAAGCAGCTTGATGTGTTTTTCACGCGACTGGTTGACCAGGATCCAACCTAGAAGAAGAAGAAGAAGAAGAAGAAGAAGAAGAAGAAGAAGAAGTAGAAAAAGAAGAAGAAGAAAACAAGAAGGAAAAAAACAAGAAGAACAAGAAGAAGTTGCGAGGTAAAATATAATAAATAACATGTTAATATTAATATTATTGATCAAACTTATTTTTGGGTAAACAATTAATTGAAAACACTTACAATATCAGACTACGTTTCGTTGTCATCTTCATGACAACATCATCAGGTCTATCATCAGGGATTTCTCTTGAGCCATCCTTCAGTAGACCTTAAGATTATATCGAGATGACAACGAAGCGTAGTCTGATATCATCAGTCTTTTTAATTAATATTAATATTTTTTCTATAAAATTTTGCGAATTTAATGTTTCAGCTACTAAACCATACTAAGACAGTATAAAGACAGTGCTTAACTTAAATGAGAATCATAGACCAACCATTGATGTAAAATTCAAAAATATCTTTTTATTCACTTTTTATTTTTCTCTCTTAAAAGCCCGCACTTTAAAGGTTTTAATCAACAATGCAGCTGTAAATCTTAACAATTAAGGCACCAGATATATTCTACAAAAACAAAATACAGTATAATTTTAGACATCACATCAGAGGTTCATGAAAGATGTTGCGATCTACGTTTTAAGATATTTCTCTCAAGTTTTTCATAAACAATATTTTAACATTAAAATTTTGACATTTTAGGTATAATGTCTGGAGTATATGCTGATAGCAAAGCTGCCCAAGTTGGCGTTGCTGTGTCTCTATCTTTCGTAGCGGTGGCTAACCTGATAGGAAACACCCTGGTTATATTGATCATTCTGACCAATAATTCCATGAAATCACCAATGAACTACCTTCTCGTCAACCTTGCTGTAGCTGACATCATGGTAGGAGTATTTTTAACGCCTCGGTTCGTCCTCAACCTTCTCTTTACCCATCCTGATGGTCTTGCAGGAAAACTTCTATGTATCACGTTGACGGACGGTACTATAGCCTGGATAGGTCAAATTTCT
This sequence comes from Anthopleura xanthogrammica, assembly GCA_964019055.1. Taxonomy (NCBI): domain Eukaryota; kingdom Metazoa; phylum Cnidaria; class Anthozoa; order Actiniaria; family Actiniidae; genus Anthopleura; species Anthopleura xanthogrammica. The sequence goes on from OZ025210.1 coordinate 12,258,997, forward strand.
TCGTGTTTATCCCTGGTTGCCATCTCCATCGAACGATACTTTGCTATTATGCATCCGTTTTCCGTTAAATACAGACTATCCACAAAAAAGGTGAAAAGAATATCTATCGCTTCCTGGATATGCGCTATAATATTCAATATTCCGTGTTTCGTCGTTGTAGATTACGATCACAGAAATGGATTGTGCACTGAGCAATGGCCAGAAAGTAAACCCTGGCTGTCAAAGGCATATAGTTTCGCTTGGTTCTTTTTAGCGGGGGTCATCCCAATCGTCATCATGCTTGTTCTGTACAGCAGAGTCATCTACACTCTTTGGTTCAAGCAACACCAAGTACAAGGTACACAACTAGCCATGTTGAAGTCAAGGAAGAAAGTAACCAAGATGGTGGTCATTGTCAGTGTTGTCTATGCTGCTTGTATAAGTCCCAATCTTGTGATGTACCTTATCAATCACTTCAAGCAGGTTCAAGACATCCATGCATTTGTTTACTTTATCTTCAGCCTTATCCTAATAGTTTGTAACTCGACTATCAATCCGTTTATCTATACCTTGCAGAGCGCAACATTTCGAAGCCATTTAAAAAAGTTGGTGTGTTGTAGAAACATTTGTAAAAACCGTTTGGATATTCAAACAGAGCCCTCTGAAGTGCCTAATGAACAAGACATGCCAATAAGACTAAATACTTTCACAAGTGGCCCAAATCGATTAAATATTTACTGACTGAAAGAAAAATGATGACACGCAATTTTTTAAAGCTCTTCACTGCTCTTTTTCATATTTTAAAGGACCCAATATCATGGAACTAGTTGGATTTTGCGTTTTTGGCAATCGGGTCCCTTTCACAGTTCCCTGCGCCATCTTGAAAGGTAGCCGTGGGCTTTTCATCGAAGAGAGACGAACGGAGAGCTTCCAATTATATAGAAATGTGTTTTAAAAAAGGTATCTATCATTACGAGCTCACCGTTGGTTTCGCTTCGATGCAAAGCCACGACTACATTTCAAGATGGCGCAGGGAACTGCGAAAGGGACTATTGTTTATTTTATCAAATAGCTTCGTTCTTATTCTAGAGAGTAGATACCAGCGACCGTACACCGAATACGAATATGGCCGCCACTGAAATTTAGCTATAAAGAACTATTTTCTTTTAAAAAAAAAGAAGAAGAAGAAGAAGAAGAAGAAGAAGAAGAAGAAGAAGAAGAAGAAGAAGCGTGGATAAAGTTCTTTGGTATCAATACCACAGCGATTTGTACGTGTTAAAATATTAGGATATTGAGATGGTGGTCATATTCAGATTCGTTGTATTATCAAATAAATTATTTAGTAGTTGTTACAGCTGCTGTTTCAAAACGGTATCGTGATTGGAGGCGTACTGATTAAAAATGCGCTTCCCAATCACACGCGCGAATTGCCGTCGCGATAAAATAAGCAGGTTTTGGTGGACGTCAATCAAAGTGTTACCATGACATTGTCGGGAAACGCAAAGTTTTTAAGGCACATGGCACGTGGAAGGTTGTGAAAACGCATGCGCAATGATTGACGTTCACCAAAACCAACTTCTCGCAACGGCAAATTGTACGATTTTGCTCGTGTGATTATAGCCTCATACGCAGACGCTGTTAGGGTCGTCACGCAACACTTCTCTCCGTTGCGTGACGACCCTAAAAACGGCTGCGGGGGAGACTAGGTTCGTCTGTTATTCATTTATTATTATTCAACATTTTATTCACTATAAAGTTTTTTGAAATGTAAACTCTAATTATAATTTAATTAGACGGCCAGTTCACTGCTTTTTCGTTGTTTGTATATACCATATTGCCAGTCTGCACTTTTGTTGATTTTCTCTTCACATTCGCCAATTCAGAGTGGTTTTGAGGCTCCCTTGAGATATTGTAAAGCCAACCAGGTTCTTTACGCTCAGTAGATAGATATTGGAACCCCCTTTTTAAGTCCTGGATCGGCCACTGACTCGTTTTTCTTTTAGAGGTTTATGCTCATTCAGTAATTGTTACAGCTGCCAAATTTTGAAAAAAATATTTGTCGTGGCCAAAATAGCCCGTGCCAATGCCAATAGGGCCTGGAACGGACTGCCTAGAGGACAAGGCAAGAGTTCGGAAAGCATAGGACAATGTGATAGCACAGGAGCAGACAATGTAAGTTTTTCTAGATATTTAGTCGTACATTAAGTCCATAAAAATAGCTAATACGGTATAACTCTTATTGCAGTTTTTGTGAACCGCTAAATCGTTAAACCACCGTAATGTAAGAACCGCTAAATGCTGCAATTGCTCAACCGCTCGCCAGAACTGTCAGCAAACCACGAAGGATCCAGAAAACAAAGTCAGATTGTACATGTTAAAGAACAAAGCTAAAGATAACACGAACTAAATAAAAGTCAGCGAGTGTCACGTTAGTCACCGTCTTAGTGCCGTCACATATTAGTACGGATCAGGTGACGGGATGTGCCATAATGATTCCTTGGTAAGCATTTTGATAGGCTGCTTTTGGAGAAGCAATGATAGTAGCGTGCTGATTCAAAAAATAATCGCGGATTTGGAACCTTCACATTCGTTTGTATCGTGCAGTTTGATTGTCAAACACAATGTATTTTATTGTGTATGTCGAGACTGTCATTTCCGCACAGCTTTCTCACGGCTTTTAATTTAATTATTCAAATTCTAAGGATTTTTGTCAAATTAGTCGAATCCAAGCCAAGTAACCATAGCAACTCTAGCGACTGCAAATATTAAAAGCAGCTTGATGTGTTTTTTTTTCGTGCGACTGGTTGACCAGGATCCAATTTACCAATTTGTATGGAAATTTCGATTCATTTTAAGAAACTTCGGGATAAGCAAATTTAAACTTCATGGGAAAAAAGCACTAGAAGAAGAGAAAGAAAAAGAAGAAGAAGAAGAAAAAGAAGAAGTTGCGAGGTAAAATATAACAAATAACATGTTAATATTAATATTATTGATATCATTGACTAACAATATCAGACTACGTTTCCTTGTCATCTTGACTACTTCTTCAGGTCTACTGAGGGATTTCTCTTAAGCCATCCTTCAGTAGACCTGAAGATTATGTCGAGATGACAACGAAACGTAGTCTCATATCAAAAGACTTCTTTATTAATATCAATTTTTTTTTTCTAAACATTTTTGCAACATTCAGTGTTTCGCTTTAATTTGTCTTAATTTCAAATATTAGTAGCTACTGAACAATACTAAGGCAGTATAAAGGCAGTGCTTAACTTAAATGAGAATCATAGACTAACCATTGATGTAAAATCCAAAAATATCTTTTTATTCATTCTGATTTTTCTCTCTTAAAAGCCCGTACTTTGAAGGTTTTAATTAACAATGCAGCTGGAAATCTTAACAATAAAGGCACCAGATATATTCTACAAAAACAAAATACAGTATAATTTTAGACATCACATCAGAGGTTCATGAAAGATGTTGGGATCTACGTTTTAAGATATTTCTCTCAAGTTTTTTATACACAATATATATTTTAACATTAAAATTTTGACATTTTAGGTATAATGTCTGGAGTATATGCTGATAGCAAAGCTGCCCAAGTTGGCGTTGCTGTGTCTCTATCTTTCCTAATAGTGGCTAACCTGATAGGAAACACCCTGGTTATACTGATCATTCTGACCAATAATTCCATGAAATCACCAATGAACTACCTCCTCGTCAACCTTGCTGTAGCTGACATCATGGTAGGAGTGTTTTTAACGCCTCGGTTCGTCCTCAACCATCTCTTTACCCATCCTGATGGTTTTGCAGGAAAACTTCTTTGCAGCACGTTGACAGGCGGTACTATAGCCTGAACAGCTCAAATTTCTTCGTGTTTATCCCTAGTTGCCATCTCCATCGAACAATACTTTGCTATTATGCATCCGTTATCCGTAAAATACAGACTATCGGTAATAAAGGTGAAAAGAATAGCTATCGTTTCCTGGATATGCGCTATAATATTCAATATTCCGTTGTCCGTCATTGTAGATTACGATCACAGAAGTGGCTTGTGCACTGAGCAATGGCCAGAAAGTAAACCCTGGCTGTCAAAGGCATATAGTTTCGCTTGGTTGATTTGCTTCGGGGTCATTCCAATCGCTATCATGCTTGTTCTATACAGAAGAGTCATCTACCATCTTTGGTTCAAGAAAAACCAAGTACAAGGTACACAGTTAGCCATGTTGAAGTCAAGGAAGAAAGTAACCAAGATGGTGGTCATTGTCAGTGTTATTTATGTTGTTTGTATAAGTCCTAATCTTGTGATGTACCTTATCAATCACTTCAAGGAGGTTCAAGACGTCCATGCATTTTGTAATTCGACTATCAATCCGTTTATCTATACCTTGCAGAGCGCAACATTTCGGAGCCATTTGAAAAAGTTGATGTGTTGTAGAAAAATGTGTAAAAACCGTTTTGATATTCAAACAGAGCCCTCTGAAGGGCGTAATGAACAAGACATGTCAATAAGACTAAATACTTTCACAAGTCGCCCAAATCGATTGAATATTTACTAACTGAAAGCAGACTGACGACACGCAATTTTGTAAAGCTCTTTACTGCTTTCAGTTTTTTCATAAATCAAAGGACCAAATATCATGGAACTAGTTCGAGTTTGCGTTTTTGCCAATCGGGTTCCTTTCCCAGTTCCCTGCGCCATCTTAAAAGGTAGCCGTAGCCAACGGTTAGCTCACAATCAGAGAGAGACCTTTTTTAACACATTTCTATATCATAGCAAGCTCACCGTTGGTTTCGCTTTGATGCAAAGCCACGGCTGCCTTTCAAGATGGAGGAGGGAACTGCGAAAGTGAGTTTGTTTATTTAAATATAACTCTGTTCTTATTCTAGAGAGTAGATACCAGCGACCGTACACCGAATACGAATATTAGGATATTGAGATGGCGGTCATATTCAGATTCGGTGTATTATCAAACAAATTATTTAGTAGTTGTTACAGTTGCTGTTTCATGACGGTATCGTGATTGGAGACGCACTGATAAAAAATGCGCTTCCCAATCACACGCGCGAATTACCGTCACGACAAAATAAGCAGGTTTTGGTGGACGTCAATCAAAGTGTTACCATGACATTGTCGGGAAACACAAGGTTTTTGCGGCACATGCCACGTGGAATGTTGTGGAAACGCATGTTCATTGATTGACGTTCACCAAAACCAACATCGTCGAGACGGCAAATTGTACGATTTTTCTGATGTGATTATAGCCTTCTACGCAGACGCTGTCAGGGTCGTCACGCAACACTTCTCTCCAAACGTTGCGTGACGACGTTACGACCCTAAGAACGTCTGCGAAAGAGGTTCATGTGATTAGGAAACATTAAAAATAATGTCCCCGATTCTGCTACGTATCCGTCCTGTATGTTGTGCAGTCTCACAATTAAATAAAATATACTTTATTGTGAGAGTAAATGGTTTGAACCCAGGAGTAGTAGTGGAGTGAGTAATGTGATCGTCCGAGTGAATGTAGTCTTGAGAAAGACTGTTGTTGGTGGAGACTGACGTTTCGACAACCTGAGCGGAAGTCATCTTCAGAGTACAGTGCTGAATAAAAAACAGTAGATGGTATTGATAGGTCTGGTGGTGCGATCATAACGTAAACAGTAATAGAACGGTATTGGTTATAGTCGCGTCGGTATTGTTGCTAGTGGTGTTTTGTTGTTAGATAGAGTTCAGTGTTATCTATACTACAAAGTCTCACCATCACATCCAAACACAGGTTACAGTCCACTGACAACTTCATCAACTTTATTAAGTCCGTACATGCGCTTACCTGACGACTACAAGCTAGTGTCTTTTGATGTGAAATCCTTGTTTACGAGTATTCCACTTCAACTGGCATTAGATTGTTCTGATACCACCATCAGACGGAACACCGACAATCCAGTTAGAATATAATGATCTGAATGATCAGTATAACCAGGGTGTTTCCTATCAGGTCAGCCACTACTAGGACGGACAATGTTACGGTAACAGCTATTTGGGCCGGTGTTGTATTGTTATTAAGTTAAGACATGATTGATCTGCATATATATAAAAAGATTTATATATAAATCAGATTTAGGACGGTTATTGATGTGTTGTAAGTTGTTTGTACTTGCCGACAGCATCGTAGGGAGTCGAAAGAAAGAAAGAAAGAAAGAAAGAAAGGAAACATCAATGAAAAGAAAGAAAGGAAGAAGAAAAGTAGATTTTTTTTTGTGAGTTTTTTTTTTGTGAGAGTTTTAATTAACTTTTTACTCTTACATGGTTCGTCTGTTTTCTTTATCCCCCCCCCCCCCTCCCCAATTATTTCTCTATAACTGCAGGAACAGTTCTTCTTGAAGGTCAGTAGCTTTCTCCTCAGATCAAATCAATGTCGTCTTCCTCTCGTCACATCATCTGCCAAAAGAGTGGGTTTTTTTTATTTACCGTGTTATAGGTTATTAAAAGAGCTGAATACGGTTCATTATTATTTATCATTGCATTCATCGCTCTAGGCAGTCACCTCAATATTGAAAGTTGTAATATAATTAATAAACTTTAACTTTTTATTTACTTTATTTTCAGTATTGATTCTACATGAAATGAATACCAGGTGATTTGGAATCTAGACGCGCAATGCATTGTTTGTCACAGCGAAAATTTCCAAGTGTTTTCTATTATCTCTTGTCAAAATGAAATATTTTCCACCAACAACGATGAAATAAGCTTTTTCTAAAGGGTATTTGGTGGATCTTACCAGTGATGAGATTTATTTTCTTTATTTTCGAGCAAAAGCTGTTATAGATCGAGCCGAAATCCTGAAACTAGGAAACATTGAACTACAAAGAACATGTTCGCTGATTGGCTAATTTCTTCAGCCTGAGAGAAGCGAAATCACCTGATAGTGAATGGTAAAATATTTCTACTTGATTTAAGTGATGCATCTACGAGATATCAAGGCTTATACTTCCAATATGTTAATGCTGTGACTTTTGAGAGGTTTAACTTTTCGGGATAAGCAGGTTTAAACTTCAAGGAAAAAAGATTCGTGCGAAATAAAATACACGAAGAAGAAGAAAAAGAAGAAAAAACAGCTTGATGTGTTTTTTTTCGTGCGACTGGTTGAACAGGATCCAATTTACCAATTTGTATGGAAATTTCGATTCATTTTAAGAAATTGAACTTTTCGGGATAAGAGCGTTTGAAACGTCGAGAAAAAAAGATTCGTGCAAAAAAAAACACTAGAAGAAGAAGAAGAAGAAGAAGAAGAAGAAGAAGAAGAAGAAGGAGCAGAAGAAAAAGAAAAAGAAAAAGAAAAAGAAGAAAAAGTTGCGAGGTATAGAATAACATATTCATATTAATATTTCTTTATTAAAGTTTGCAAATTTGCATATTAAAAATTCATTATCTCGAAAACAAGCTCGGGACACCCCATTTTTCTTTTCATTTTTGGAATCACCGTTAAATTCTGTGTAAAATATCTTTCTAAGAACGTTTTGTAATTATTCCTTGCTAAAGTAGTCAGTCACCTAAATTAATTAACTATGTGCATAGTTGAAATACTTAACAATTAAGGCACTAGATATTCTACAAAAAAAAATACAGTTTATTTTTATACATCACATCTGAGGTCCATGGAAGAAGCCTTTGATGATGGGATCTACGTTTTAAGATATTTGTCTTATAACTTTTTCACACACAATATTTTAACATTAAAATTTTGACATTTTAGGTATAATGTCTGGAGTATATGCTGATAACAAAGCTGCCCAAGTTGGCGTTGCTGCGTCTCTATCTTTCCTAATAGTGACTAACCTGATAGGAAACACCCTGGTTATATTGATCATTCTGACCAATAATTCCATGAAATCACCAATGAACTACCTCCTTGTCAACCTTGCTGTAGCTGACATCATGGTAGGAGTGTTTTTAATGCCTCCGTACGTCCTCAACCATCTCTTTACCCATCCTGGTGGTTTTGCAGGAAAACTTCTTTGCAGCACGTTGACAGGCGGTACTATAGCCTGGATAGCTCAAATTTCTTCGTGTTTATCCCTGGTTGCCATCTCCATCGAACGATACTTTGCTATTATGCATCCGTTTTCCGTAAAATACAGACTATCCACAAAAAAGGTCAAAAGAATAGCTATCGTTTCCTGGATATGCGCTATAATATTCAATACTCCGCAGTTCGTCGTTGATGATTACGATCACAGAAATGGCTTGTGCACTGAGCAATGGCCAGAAAGTAAACCCTGGCTGTCAAAGGCATATAGTTTCGCTTGGTTGATTTGCTTTGGGGTCATTCCAATCGCTATCATGCTTGTTCTGTACAGCAGAGTCATCTACACTCTTTGGTTCAAGAAACAGCAAGTGCAAGGTACACAGTTAGCCATGTTGAAGTCAAGGAAGAAAGTAACCAAGATGGTGGTCATTGTCAGTGTTGTCTATGCTGTTTGTATAAGTCCTAATCTTGTGATGTACCTTATCAATCACTTCAAGCAGGTTCAAGACGTCCTTACATCTGTTTACTTTATCTTCAGCCTTATCCTAATAGTTTGTAACTCGACTATCAATCCGTTTATCTATACCTTGCACAACGCATCATTTCGGAGCCATTTAAAAAAGTTGATGTGTTGTAGAAACATTTGTAAAAACCGTTTGGATATTCAAACAGAGCCCTCTGAAGTGCCTAATGAACAAGACATGTCAATAAGACTAAATACTTTCACAAGTCGCCCAAATCGATTGAATATTTACTGACTGAAAGTAAACTGATGACACGCAATTTTGTAAAGGCATGCACAGTGACAGACGTTCACCAAAACCAACATCGTCACGACGGCAAATTATACGATTTTGCTCATGTGACTATAGCCTCCTACGAAGACGCTGTTTGGAGAGAAGTGTTGCGTGACGACCCTAAAGGAGGCTTATGTGATTAGGAAGCCATAAAAAATGTCCCCGATTCTCTAACGTCCTGTGTGTCGTGCAGTCTCACAATTAAATAAAATATACTTTATTTTTAAGGCTTAATTTGTGACTTCAATTTCTGATTGTAGTTGACTCCGGATTTTTAGGACTCAAATTAGTTAAGGTGACTGACTTCTTTTGAACGTTCAATTTGAGCCCACGATGTGCGCGCGCACAAAATCTGCTCAAAACCACATAACAAACTTCAATATCTTATTGAGGAACCATGCACGTTTTGAACTTCAACAAGGCAAAAACCCCGAATTTTGCACGGGACCGCTATATTTTACGTAATTATTAGAACTTATAAAAAAAGCGTTTTATGTGTTTTTGTTGTTGTCGTTTGAGTACGATTTTCGGTTTATTGAGTTAACAGGATGCTGAACATTTAGCTTATTTTTAAAACTTTCTTAAAATAATTTTAGTTAATCTTCGAAAATCATGTTTAAAGTAGATTTCCTGAGAAAAATGCTTCCAGAGCTTTTTTAATTTTTGAGTTATGATTTTTCGTGTGCAAAGCTTGATTTCTGCCATTTTTCTTTCGAAAACTTGTCAAGATGATCAAATTCAAAATTCATTATCTCGAAAACGAGCTTGAGACACCCCAGTTTTCTTTTCGTTTTTGGAATCAGCGTTAAGTTCTGTGTAAAATATCTTTCTAAGAACATTTTGTAGTTTTTCCTTGCTTAAGTAGTCAGTCACCTTAAATAAATTGTAAAGACAAGTAAACATGCATCGTACCTCAAATGCAAATTTATCCTAAAAATCGTAAAATACAGTCAGGTATATAATCATAATGAGGTCGTCATAGTTAATAAACGTTATGTTTTATAACTTTAAAATATACAGTCAAGGTCATTTATGTTGTCCACCAAAAAAAGACATTTAGACCAAAATTAGCCAATTTGTTACATATAGGATATTACATGGTCGCGCGGAGATTCGAATACGTTTATTTTATGAAATCTTCAATGAAAAATAATGGAGAATTTGAGAAGCTGAGCAAAAAGTCGAAATTTGACACCACCAGTGTTGATAAAAATCGTATCCCCACTGGCCACTGGTGGGAGTGGGATATCAATTTCATCATTTTGATGTCCCTCAATTTCACACTCTATTTCATATAATAAAATGAAATATCTTATTACTTAAGACCTCTCATTTGTATGATAATAATAATAATATAATAATAATATTAATAATAATAATAATAATAATAATAATAATAATAATGTCTATATTTACCGAGGGTATTACACGAAATAGTGTAAAAACACTAATAAACTTGTGGCCCTCTATGGGTACGAATAACTCGAACACTTAAACCTAAGTATTTATTCATAGATTTATAAAATATACATATGACATTCCATATATATAATGCCCTTTATCCATTAGACAAGTTAGTTATAGCAATATGAAGAAATTCTGGTCCTTTTAGGTAGAACAAGTATATCAAATGTATATCAGAAATTATGAGATATCACTATCACTAGGGCTTTCTGAAAAAATATCAGAGATAAAATCCCATAATTTCTGATATACTTTTGATACACTTGTACATATGCCTAAAAGGATCAGAATTTCTGCATATCACTGTATTTATTCTAGTATATGTATATACGTATATAATTTTATGACATGTGTAATTTCCCGCAATTCAGTTTTTCTGCCATGGGTATTTATTAAAGCATTATTATTAAAAGAAATGTCCCGTGATACCTCATACACTCGTTCTAAATGCTCGATACGTACCAGCAATCGTTGTATAAGTAGAGTTCATAATCATTGAATGTTATTCTCTGTTCATTGTTACTCATATCATCATGGAGTTTGAAACCAGAATTCGGACAATGACTGTATATTCAACTTCATTCAAACACTTTCAATTTAATATGATATCAAGACAATATATCAACAAATATATGATGCAGAAAAAAGGTACTGGATAAAAGATCAAATGCATCAGAATAATTCAACTGAGAATATTGAAGAACAGATGTATCAGTTTTAAACAATGTTGTTTTCAAGTAAACAAGAGCTAGGATCCTAGAGAAACAATAAACTTTCCTATCGGGGGAAAGCAGCTTGTATATCGAGAAGGGGTTAGCACGTGCATCTGGTGGCCCGCATTTGGTGGCCCCTTGACCATAACTCTTTTTACAACAAAAAAGTTATGCGAAATGTTGTGGATAAATTTCCGAAAACACGGCTGAATTTTATGCAAATTGGATAGCGTTTCGCAGACAAAAATAACGTTATGAATATATTTTTTCTAATTCGATTTAGTTTTTACTGACGCCCAGCTGAAGCAGAATTCGAAGCTAATCTGGCTTTGGCCAAATGAGCCAGAAGTTCGCATACGACCAGAGAAACACTCATAATATATAATTCGAAAGAGGAATTTTGGGCTCTGACTGAGGGTAAGTCTTTTCTTACAAGCGTGGTCATATTTAATTTGTATGTAATGTGGATTATGCATCATCATTACTCAACCGTCTACTGTGACTGTAAAGTTGCGAGTTTTCTTCTCTTTGCACTCCAAAGTATAGTGAGATTAAAACATTTTTCTTCACAAAACCCACGAAAAAAAGCTTTATCTTTTGTTGGTAATTTTTTTTGAGACTCTGTCCATCTCATTAAAAGTTGTTCTAAAAATGGCAACTAGTCAAGTTCAATGAATATGTGGAAATGATGGTTTAGTGGAGCAATGGGTTGATCATCCTTAGAAAACGTTTTTCTCTTTTGTAGGCCATTTTGATCGAAGTAATAATCACCCACACTTTTGCAATCGGGCGTTTTGAATTTTTTTGGGTTCCGGGATTTTCATTCTTAAAAGACTTAACAAGAAACTTGATAGTATTTAATGGCACGCAGTCTTTTGATATATGTAAAACCTCGAGATAGTTCTTTCTCGGTGTAACACTATCAAAAACTGATCATAGTTTTTAAAAAAATGCAATGCGAATACGTACTCTCATTGTTAAAACAAGAATTTAAAAATAATAATAATAAAAAAAGAAATAAAATAAATCCCCTGCTAAAGCGTGATAAATTGGACGGTTAGGTTTAGGTTTTAGGGATGGCGTAGGATGTATAGCAATACATTAAGTGGTTCAAGTCTTGGCTTCGTCGTATAAGAATTTCTTAAAAGGTTGCGGAGTAGTCTTTCAATTTCAATTTTCTGAGAATTGGAACCTATTGTTTTGTCCTCCAAATTGAGCTGCATTTCGACGTGCTGCAAAAGAAGGTTATAAATTCGGGATAAAATCTTATGCGCCCTGAAGATGATTCTTATACTGTGAACTGGCTTATTACAAAACGACTTAAATAATCGTGTCTAAATGTTAAACAGGGAGTAAAATACAGATGTTCTTTGCCGTCTTGTGTTGTTGCTTGTTGCTTTCAGCTACGACAACCTTTTTTGAAATAGGTGTATAATAGTATCTCCCTCGCTGTTGAATCATTTGGAAAGGCGACAATAAATTACTTCAATTATGATATGGGTTATTACAACTTGCAACAAATGCAATAACAAAACGCGCCAAGTAATGTAAAATTAAAAGTATTTAAAATATATATAATAATGCACAAACACGAAAACAAGTCTTGCTATCCCAGGCTTATTACCTTAGATATTGTTTATCTTTAGTTCTTTGAAACTCAGTAATTAGTTTCTATAAATTGTACCTTTTTTACACTTATTAAAGGCGAAAGGTATAAGAAGTGTTCGGAAAGAAATTTCAAAAACACAGATGAAATTGATGCAAATTGGGATAGGGCCTCGCAGGCAAAAACTAGAAAAGAAGTTAAAATTATGAATACATTTTTGCTAATTCGATTTAGTTTTTACTCACGCCCAGCTGATCTGGCTTTGACCAAGTGAGCTAGAGATCCGCAAAAACAAAGAAACGTTCAGACGAATCCTAAGTTGGAATTTTGTCGTTCTGAGGGTCATATTTCAGTCAGTCATATTTTATTTTATATCTAAAACACATTACACATCATTACTGTCTACTATGATTGTATAGAGAAGGATTGAGAATTATTTTTTTCAAAAGTGATATTGGAATATATTATTCTTCACAACTACATTCAGGCCCAAAATTCCATGGAAAACTGAAAAAGTGTTACTAATCATGTTGGTGTACATTTTCAGACTTGTCCTAAAAATGACACTAACTAGAGCATAAAATAGAAATACTTCATGAGGTAAAACGAGATATACTTGTACCACTCATTTTTCTGTCAATTTTAATCCTGCACATCATAATGCATTTTAAAACAGCCTGTACGTGTGTATTAAACAACAACCCTATACATATATAGGCCAAATCATACACATGTGTTTCGGTTGAAAACAAAAATAAACAGTAAACAATGAAGAAATCGGCTCCGACGACGATAAAAAAAAAACTCATTACGTATTCAAAAACAAATTGGTAACAAATATTTTTGAGAACAGCAATTAAAGTCGCTATATCGTAAATATATAATATATATAATATATACATATACTCGTTCAAAAAAAAATTTGAGAATTTTGTATATATATACATATGTTTTATACACCGCCATTTGATTTGTATTTTTATCAAATGGAATAAAGACATGGTTTTTATGTTGATTTCCCAACAAAAAATGAGGTTAAACATAATATATCCAACATTGTGCCCATTTACTGAGAGAATGGTACCCTGAATTGCGAGAGTCGGTTATAAGGAAAGGGATTACAGTACGAATCAAAAATCCGTGGGCACCCAAAAATATTTCAGAAATCGTTTATTGTTCGTTGAACAATCAGAAACGACTTTCTAACTACACCAAGTTTATCTGACTACAAATGAGTCGAACGTCTTCCAGTAAAAGAGTTGCTTTAGATAGCTCATCGAACAATAAACGACTTTTGAAATATTTCTGGGTACCCACGGTTTTTCGATTCGCACTGAAATTACTTTTGTACTTTTATTATTTTTTTATTTCTTACACCCTTTTCGTTTTACAACAAAAAGGGTATACGAAATGTTGTGAATAAAATTCCGAAAACCCGGCTGAATTTTATGCAAATTGGGATAGCACTTCGCAGACAAAAATGAAAATTATAGACTTACCGTTGATGTAAAATTTATTAGAATTTTTTTTTTCTTTTCTTCTCAAGTTTTATATCTTAAAGACCGTACTTTGAAGGTTTTAATTAACTATGTGCACAGTTGTAATTCTTAACAATTAAGGCACTAGATATTATACAAAAAATAAATACAGTTTTATTTTTATACATCACATCAGAGGTTCAAAAAAGGAGCCTTCGATGATGGGATCTTAATCTTAAGATATTTGTCTCAAGTTTTTCACTCACAATATTTTAACATTAAAATTTTGACATTTTAGATATAATGTCTGGAGTATATGCTGATAGCAAAGCTGCCCAAGTTGGCGTTGCTGTGTCTCTATCTTTCCTAATAGTGACTAACCTGATAGGAAACACCCTGGTTATATTGATCATTCTGACCAATAATTCCATGAAATCACCAATGAACTACCTCCTCGTCAACCTTGCTGTAGCTGACATCATGGTAGGGGTGTTTTTAACGCCTCGGTACGTCCTCAACCATCTCTTTACCCATCCTGATGGTTTTGCAGGAAAACTTCTTTGCAGCACGTTGACAGGCGGTAAAATAGCCTGGATAGGTCAATTTTGTTCGTGTTTATCCCTGGTTGCCATCTCCATCGAACGATACTTTGCCATTATGCATCCGTTTTCCGTAAAATACAGACTATCAACAAAAAAGGTCAAAAGAATAGCTATCGCTTCCTGGATATGCGCTATAATATTCAATATTCCGATGGTCGTCGTTGTAGATTACGATCACAGAAGTGGCTTGTGCACTCAGCAATGGCCAGAAAGTAAACCCTGGCTGTCAAAGGCATATAGTGTCGCATGGTTGATTTGCTTGGGGGTCATTCCAATCGCCATCATGTTTGTTCTGTACAGCAGAGTCATCCACACTCTTTGGTTCAAGAAACACCAAGTACAAGGTACACAACTAGCCATATTGAAGTCAAGGAAGAGAGTAACCAAGATGGTGGTCATTGTCAGTGTTGTCTATGCTGCTTGTATAAGTCCCAGTCTGGTGATGTACCTTATCAATCACTTCAAGCAGGTCCAAGAAATCCATGCATCTGTTTACTATAACTTCAGCAATATCCTAATAGTTTGTAACTCGACTATCAATCCGTTTATCTATACCTTGCAGAGCGCAACATTTCGGAGCCATTTAAAAAAGTTGATGTGTTGTAGAAATATTTGTAAAAACCGTTTGGATATTCAAACAGAGCCCTGTGAAGTGCCTAATGAACAAGGCATGTCAATAAGACTAAATACTTTCACAAGTCGTCCAAATCGATTGAATATTCACTGACTGAAAGTAAACTGATGACACGCAATTTTGTAAAGGCATGCACAGTGACAGACGTTTACCCAAACCAACATCGTCGCGACGGCAAATTGTACGATTTTGCTCGTGTGACTATAGCCTCCTACGAAGATGCGGTTAAGGTCGTCATGCAACACTTGTCTCCAAACGTTGCGTGAGGACCTTAAAGGAGGCTTATGTGATTAGGAAGCGATAAAAATAGTGTCCCCGATTCTCTAACGTTCTGTGTGTCGTGCAGTCTCACAATTGAATAAAATATACTCTATTTTTTAGGCTTAATTTGTGACTTCAATTTCTGATTGTAGTTGACTCCGGATTTTTAGGACTCAAATTAGTTAAGGTGACTGACTTCTTTTGATCGTTCAATTTGAGCCCACGATGTGCGCGCGCACAATATCTGCTAAAACCGCATAACAACCTTCAATATCTTATTGAGGAACCATGCACGTTTTGAACTTCAACAAGGCAAAAACCCCGAATTTTGCACGGGACCGCTATATTTTACGTAATTATTAGAACTTATAAAAAAAGCGTTTTATGTGTTTTTGTTGTTGTCGTTTGAGTACGATTTTCGGTTTATTGAGTTAACAAGATACTAAACAATAAGCTAATTTTTAAAACTTTCTTAAAATATTTTTAGTTAATCTTCGTAAATCATGTCTAAAGTAGATTTTCTGAAAAAATTGCTTCCAGAGCTTTTTTAATTTTTGAGTTATGATTTTTCGTGTGCAAAGCTTGATTTCTGCCATTTTTCTTTCGAAAACTTGTCAAGAGGATCATATTCAGAATTCATTACCTCGAAAACGAGCTGGGGACACCCCAGTTTTCTTTTCTTTTTTGGAATCAGTGTTAAATTCTGTGTAAAATATCTTTCTAAGAACATTTTGTAGTTTTTCCTTGCTTAAGTAGTCAGTCACCTTAAATAAATTGTAAAGACAAGTAAACATGCATCGTACCTCAAATGCAAATATATCCTAAAAAATCGTAAAATACAGTCAGGTATATAATTATAATGAGGTCATAGTTAAAGGGGCACTTGGATGAAAATCGATGGAAATTGGAAATGCCTTGAAACTTGGTTAAACTTATCTATATGGCCCCAATAGTAGCCAAGCAACATATTTTCTTCACAGTCAAAATTTGCGGATAAAAATTATATATTCTTTCCAGCATCTAAATTGTGATGAGTAAATGACGTCATTTACTCAACCCTATTGTTCTTTTAGTTTTTAAACCAAAATTTCTCAACTGCGAGTGGTTCCCAGGCTAAAATTTTTGCCTATCTGGTTTTAATAATCATGATTAAGTCACATTATTCTTAAATACTTGAACTATTCGGACTTTCAAAATATGGGGCGTTTTCATCCAACTGCCCCTTTAATAAACGTTTTGTTTTATAACTTTAAAATATACAGTCAAAGTCATTTATGTTGTCCACCAAAAAAAGACATTTAGACCAAAATTAGCCAATTTGTTACATATAGGATATTACATGGTCGCGCGGAGATTCGAATACGTTTATTATATGAAATCTTCAATGAAAAATAATGGAGAATTTGAGAAGCTGAGCAAAAAGTCGAAATTTGACACCACCAGTGTTGATAAAAATCGTATCCCCACGGGCCACTGGTGGGAGTGGGATATCAATTTCATCATTTTGATGTCTCTCTCAATTTCACACTCTATTTCATATAATAAAATGAAATATCTTATTACTTAAGACCTCTCATTTGTATGATAATAATAATAATATAATAATAATATTAATAATAATAATAATAATAATAATAATAATAATAATAATAATAATAATAATAATAATAATAATGTCTATATTTACCCAGGGTATTACACGAAATAGTGTAAAAACACTAATAAACTTGTGGCCCTCTATGGGTACGAATAACTCGAACACTTAAACCTAAGTATTTATTCATAGATTTATAAAATATACATATGACATTCCATATATATAATGCCCTTTATCCATTAGACAAGTTAGTTACAGCAATATGCAGAAATTCTGGTCCTTTTAGGTAGTACAAGTATATCAAAAGTATATCAGAAATTATGAGATATCGCTGATATTATTTTCAAGTTGCCTATCACTAGGGCTTTCTGAAAAAATATCAGAGATAAAATCCCATAATTTCTGATATACTTTTGATACACTTGTATATATGCCTAGAAGGATCAGAATTTCTGCATATCGCTGTATTTATTCTAGTATATGTATATACGTATATAATTTTATGACATGTGTAATTTCCCGCAATTCAGTTTTTCTGCCATGGGTATTTATTAAAGCATTATTATTAAAAGAAATGTCTCGTGATACCTCATACACTCGTTCTAAATGCTCGATACGTACCAGCAATCGTTGTATAAGTAGAGTTCATAATCATTGAATGTTATTCTCTGTTCATTGTTACTCATATCATCATGGAGTTTGAAACCAGAATTCGGACAATGACTGTATATTCAACTTCATTCAAACACTTTCAATTTAATATGATATCAAGACAATATATCAACAAATATATGATGCAGAAAAAAGGTACTGGATAAAAGACTCGAATGCATCAGAATAAGTCAACTGAGAACATTGAAGAACAGATGTATCAGTTTTAAACAATGTTGTTTTCAAGTAAACAAGAGCTAAGATCCTAGGGAAACAATAAACTTTCCTATCGGGGGATAGCAGCTTGTATATCGAGAAGGGGTTAGCACGTGCCACCTACAGCATCTGGTGGTCCGCATCATTGAAACAATAGGTTTGCTCATTTTCGTTAGATTCGGCACATGTGAAACGGATGCATGCGAGGTCTAAACCGGGTATTAGTGTGATGTTGCATGCAATGTTGCACCGTGTATCGGAGCCTTTATCGCTAACAGTACCAAGATCTACGATGGCCCAGGAAACTCACAGTTTCATTTTGATTTTTCCAGGCTATGGACAGATAGACAAGTTTCATGTCGACATTTCTGACACCTCTCTGAATGGCAAAAGCCATTTTCAGAACATTGGTGAGTCGCGTGAACACAGCCAGAATCGATCCAGGTTTTTTGTCTTTCTCGACCGGGATAAGATTATGAGCACAAAAGTGTTTTTTTCTTCTTCTTTTTCATTTCAACCGCAGATAGGCTATCCTATATCCTATCGCCTGTTCGTACATTTCAGTCGTGACAGGATAAAAACAAATTAAAAAACCCTACAAATCATGCACGTTTACAACCATTTGAAAATCACTTGCGCGACTACAAGTAGTGCAACTGTGACAGTGCAGCCAGTAATCATTGTAGCGCTGTTACTCTTATTACACTTGTTACCCTCGCAACACGACGCGCATACGTTGTAATACCTCCTGCTGTATTCCTTAGAGCTGATCCTAACATCACTCTGGCATTTAAAATCACAATCAAGCTTGTCACCCCAGTAACGAAGCTTTTGCGAGCATCCCTTGACAACGGTAACGTCTGCGTCTTTTTGCCTTTGGAGTTTCAAAGTAAAGCACTTGTCGCCGGCGTTGCAAGTCTGAGACGTGGAGGGTGGGTCATTAGGACCACATCCCGTACATTCGAGGCACTGGTATTGAGCAGGGGGCGTCGTTGGTGGTGGGGGAATGGAAAACCGCAGTTCTTTGTTTCGTCCCCAAAGGCAACAAGGGGGGTTTGTTGATGTTATTCTCCCACCGGATCCATCGTAAATGTCCAATCGCGTGCCACTGCCGACTCCGAAGCATTGTTTAAGGCATGCTGATGTGATCTTCGATGGGCCCCCATCTCCAGGGTCTCGCTCAATCATCTTTTTGACGGCGACGCAGAGTTGGTTTCCATAGAAACGGATATTGGCTCCTTCAATTGTGGAGACTTTGGAGCTTTTAGCGACCGTGTAGCTGTGTGATGAGAGCATTTCTGGTGATGAAGTCTGTGTAGTGAAAAAGGACGCATTGTGTTATTTAATTAATTCCGTCATTTGAATTAGTTTATAAGATGGAGAAACGTTGTCCCCGGATAGAAGGGTCACTCCCTTTTTTCCCTATAATTTGTAATTTTTGTCACCGGAAAATGTTTGTCACCGGAGCATTTTTTGTTTCCACCACTTGATGGCTCGTCGCGTAGCTCACGATAGGTTCAGAAATGATCAACTAATTCTAAGTCATTTTTCTCGCAGGATTGCATTATTATGGGCTTATTTCGTGTATTTTATTTAAAAGTAAAACTTCTTATTTGTTCAAGCAAAATTTATTTTTCTTGTTTATTGTAAAGTATCGTCTCATAATGACCTGTGTTTAGTGTTACATGTTTTCTTAAAACAAATGCAACCAAATTCCCAGTATGACGTCACAGTCACGCACGTGCAAACATTTCGTAAGAGCATTCAACTACGAAGGGGCCAATATTCGTTACAGAGGTCAAACTTGTTTTGAATACGCTAGCTGAGCAAAGAATTAACATTTCAGAGCACACTTAATATGGACTAGTACCTCGAAGTAAGTAAATATATTCAGTTTAGAGAGACATTATGGGAAAGAGGCGAATATACAGCCATGCAATTGCAAATCTACGACATTTGAAAAAAAAACTTAAAATTCTAGCCAATGGATTTGATTTTATCACACAGAATTGTGTAATAGAAAAACAAGGCCATATTTAGAGTAAGTTAGCCTATAGTTCAGTCTCTGAGTTCTTAAGGCCCGTTTTCACTGGCGTTTTTTCAAGTGCTGCGATTTCTGCAGCGATTTTTGAAAATATGATAAATTTTGTCTTACGCTTCTAAATGGACATTTACTCAGCTAGGTAATCTTGGTGTCCTGAATAAAACTTTACAAAATTAATAAATTCTTTGCCATTTTTGACTATGACCCAATCGTCCAAAAATCGCATCTAAAATCGCCTCAAAAATTGCCAGGGTAAACGGGCCTTTTTTATAGATCACACAGAATAAATAATATCGTCGAAAGATCGACGTTCACCCGTCTAAGACATCGTTACAGCAGGCTTGTGTTTCATTGGAACCCACTGACTTTGAAAAGTAATCCAGAAAAGAGAGAATATATAAAGTATACTTACATGGTAGTTTGACGTTCGTGTTTCCCATGTCTGTATAACAAGAGACACCGAATCTAGATTTCCGCTCACACCAACATCCGGCAAACAATCTTCTGAAGCTTCCACGAAGTAAATCGATAGAAGAATCACATTTGTCATCCAAAATATCTTGCCGTTCAAAGCCTTGTGTTGTCGTTGCATCATTGAAAGAGTCTTGAAGTGTTTCGAAGTTGGGATTTTGCGAAAAGACAGATGAAACTCAGTGATAGATCATGCAGAATCGTTGCCTTGCTTCAACAGGAAGTCACACTTCAGGCGGCGAGGTTTCGCAATGTCACGTCGTAAGACCCTCCGCATGACTTATACCATAGTTAATTCATACTTACTAACTTATTAACTATGCTCATACGAACAAAAGGCAGCTGATTTGAAATAGTGACGTAGAATTGACATCACTGCAAATCTGATGTGTCATATTTAATTACCGTGCACCGCTTTCTTTCTTAACGGAAAAATTAAAACATTGCAATAAATCAAGGGAACTAGGACACCCAAAATAGTCATAGTTATATCTGGGTTGCTCTTTGATTATGATTCGATTACAGATGATTTATGTTTTTTCTCTGGCTTCTATCGCCTACTCATTGTTACAATAGTCAAAGAGATTATATAAAGGACGGTTATTTTGCTATACCGGCCAGTAACTCAGTGTAGCTTGGTTTTTTAACTGTTTTAATACTGTCTACACGACCACGCGATCATCCTTACGTCACTAATACCTTACTGTCTCCTTCATTCCTATATCTCAGTCCGAGTCAATGAGGGTTAGAGTTAGACTGGATTTTGCAAAATCCTAACCCAGTAATGGTAATCCCAGTCACAGCCATAAAGTCCCATTGGCCCAGCCCCAAAAAGGCGAATCCCAGCTTACATTTTAACCCTTCAGGACCCTCTCAATAGTTAAGGCGTAAAAGCCTAAAACTTAATAGCAAGACATAAAAAAAGGACTTGAAGATTCTTCTTGTATTTAAATAATTTGTATGAGTTTTCTGGAAAACAAACAAAAGAAAAATATCACAGAAACTTTGAATTTGTTTATTTTTAAATACCACAATGCACTTTGGGGTTCCGTGATATCACGTGATCATAGGATGACACAGCCGAGCACAAACCAAGATGGCGGCCACAATTAAGGACACGGAACAAGATCAGCAGAGAAAAACCTTCCCAAAACCCACCCTTATCAACAAACTAGAAGGCTGTAGCGATATAGTCAACATGGCAGTCACTATTCCACACGAAGATGCTATTATTAGCGTTTCCCAAGACAAGTAAGGCATATTTTTCCCAAAACTTTGACACCGAAGTTTCTTGTAGTTTCGTGGCTGCCTAAGTTTGTTTACATCTTTTTATCGCTTGATTTTTCATCTAAAATTATTGGTTTCTCTTCTAGTTTTAATGTTATATGTTCTTTCTTTATCGTAGTAGTGTTAGGTTGTGGATAAAGCGAGAAAGTGGCCAGTACTGGCCTAGTATTTGCCATATGATGGCGGGTAAGTCTCAAATTTCGTATGCATTGTGTAACACTACGTATTTTCATAGACGTTAAATTTTTATCCTTAAAAATTTGTTTGACTCGAAATAAAAATCAGAAAAATGATAATTCCTGTTTATTTTGGATTAATTCTTAAAGTAATTGAATTTAAAATATTTGGTTAATCTAATTTCGCAGTAAAATATTAAATATATTGATTCAGCATTTTTTGCCTGGAATCTATTTTTAAAGCAATACTTTTTCAAGAAGTGCTTAAACGAGTATCGAGATCTGAGTCGTACTTTAAGACTGTTCTACTCATTTTCGCATTAATATCAAAATTTGCAAAAATCAATTTCTAAAATTCCATTTAGAGTTCAGTAGAAGAACATTCATTCGTTGGAATTCACTGTTAATTCTCATAAGCTTATATATATTTTTATTATATATTTAATATATCTAGCTGTATAAAGTTGTCCTGCATTTATAGTAATCTTTAGCTGTCATTCTTTGACAAATATAATAAACACCTATCTCAAAAAAGGTTGTCGCAGCTGAAAGCAACAAGCAATAACCCAAGACAGCAAAGTACAACTGTATTTTACTCCTTATTCATCATTTATACAAGATTATTTCAGTCGTTTTGTAATGGTAGGCGGCAACTGTTTCGTTTCTTTAAGTGTTGTCCCAAATCTTCAGTAATAGCGCTTTCCACGGATGACGTCACAATTATGCATCATGGGATTGAAATGCGGACAAGCCAAGCCCAAAACACAATGTTTTCTTGTCATGTTGTTTCTAATTCTTGATTCCCCTTATTACCCTTGATAGCACTTCTACAGAATTCTGTTTGTAGTTCCTTTCCTTGGCCTAGTTAAGAACATTATCTTGCGACTTCCAAAGGAGTTAAAACATTTGAATAAAAAAAAATGATTCAAAGAGGATTCTAGTGGTAGTGGTATCAAGAAGTAATAAGTGGAATGGAGAATTCACGGAAAAACCATAGTTTTTCGACTGATATTGATCTTCTTTTCCATGCCGAAGCCTTTTTTTACAAAGTTTGTCCGCAGTTTGATCCCACAAGGCTTTGCGATAAATCTATTTTTAGTAACCGTTGAAAATGATGCTATTAAGGCATTGTTTGCAGGTGGTATTGGCTTGTTGCTTGTTGCTTTCGGCTGAGGCAACCTTTATTGAAATAGGTGTTTATATTTATATTATCTTCAAGTTTAGCATCTTACAGATGATGAAAATATTAATTTTTAAATATTGTGTGACTCAGCTGTTTTTGGCCTCTTCTTTTTCTCCTGTCAGTTAAACGTTAGGCGTAGTTGGCAAAATGGTTCATTTCCTGTTTCATTTCGCACAAAACATGAAATGAAGCCAAGCAACATATGGTAAAAATATACTGCGATTCTCAATATTCTGCGAACTTGGTAGATGCAAGTTTCCTATTTGATTTTGGTTTTTCACTACCGCCAGTCAAAAATTAAAAAAGGTACCAACTGTTTAATTTTGATTGACAGCAGCAAAAAACTAATTCACCAGTTTCACATTCGATGCAAACTGCTGTTTTTGAATCTTGACCAAAGACTCATTTGCACAGGCTTAGCCTCGATTATAAGCCAGCCATTCATAAACACCATTAAAAGTCTGTGGGATTTCAGAACAACAGTATTATTCAATTTGCACATTCTTTACATTACAGTTGACTTTTGCAAATCATTCCAGGTGATCTCAGTGAAAAACGATTAGCCAATCGGGAGGCAACTCACTTTTTGAAAAAAGAATCAATCCCATGAGTCTTTTCAAGCCCAATCATTGATGAATGGGGGTAAAAAAAACAAAATGGCATACAAATACAAATATGCAAGGAGAAGTGTCATTTAGCCGAGGATTTAAGGCTTAAAATGTTTCTACTTCAAAGAATATTTTTTCATATGTTCAGAATATTGAGATTCATAGTTGTTTTACTTCAGATGCATGTTCAAGTTTAGAGTATCATGGCACAAGTAGAAGACTGTTTGTGGGATTAGCAAGTGGAACTATCACTGTAAGTCAGAAAAAATGATGACTGATGATGATTTATGATTTATATATAGCGCCCTTTCTATATGTATACTGTATATTCAGAGGCGATTGATTAGTACAATCATGAGAGGTGGTTAGTATGAGGTGTAGGCACTGAGGGTGGTCACTGCCAGGGTTTCTTTTACGTCCCTCCAATATTGGTTAGTGATGAAGTGTGGAGAGATGGGACCGCCATTTAAAGTGGTTATAATCGGAGCCACTTGAAAGTCTAACCATTTTGTAGATGTAATTACAAAGGCAGCACTTTCTCCTCAGTTATTTTAAGACCCTGAGTGTTGGTCCGGCGGGGACTTGAACTACAACGTCCTTCACAAAAGTCTTGTGCTCAACCAACTGAACCAACTGTGCGGCGGTTTTACATTTCATTCTTATGCAGGGATTTCATTATAAAGAAATAACACTCAAGAAAATAATGAAATACATGACATAGTCACTGCATTACGTGGGTAATATTCATATAAGATTAAGAATACCAAGTGCTGTGCATGGGTTTATCCATATATATTATAAAATAAAGTTTCGACCATGTGAAGATTTAATAAATCGCCAAGGTTTTGGACAAAGCATTCATCATTATAATATTCATATAAGTGTTAAATGTATCTCTTTTTTTCCTTGTTAGGAGTTTGAAGTGTCAGAAGACTTGAATAGACTTCACCACAAAAGAAATTACTTGGGTATGTAATAATCTTATTAGCTACTATTTACTCATTAGAATGAAGTTGTACATTGTGTATATCACAGTTTTACATACTAATGTAGTCTACTGATATTCTATTGAACAGTGTGGAGTGAATCTAAAAAAATCAAATGGGGGTGTTATGGAAAAATGGGGGTTTGCTAGAAAAAAAATTATGGGACAGAGTGCCCTTCTAATCACTGCTAGCTTGAACACTTACATGTTGAGAAGGGAGAGAATACAATCAACTCAACTCACATATACTGTAGGATAGTTCAGCTTCCGAAGCAGTGTGAGATAGGTGGCTGGCTTTCCTCTCCTTTTCCTTTCTTATCTACCTGTCTATTCTACCTACTACCTACAAGCTCTTTCCTTGACTAGCTGGTTGGTTGCAATTTATTGACCCTTCTCAAAATTATTTTAGATGCAAGGCTAACATGGGAATACAAACGAAATCACATTTTTCTTGATGGAATTCATGGCAATAGACCTCATCGGCTTGGGTGTAATGTTGTCCCATTTCAGACCACGTGTCATTCCCCAGAGTATCATTTCATTGTTTAACGGTTGTGCATGAGAAGACACATGAATATGGATACAACTCAAACAAAGAATCTTATTCTCAAGAGAATGACACATGGTCTGAAATGGGACAACATTACACCCAAGCCGATGAGGTCAATTCTTTTTTATTTCCATGTTAGCCTGGCATTCAAGATAATTTTGAGAAGGGTCAATGGAGAGCCATCCTAACAACTATCTCTCTCGTTTCTTCCAGCACACATGAATATAGTAACAGGAATAGGTTTCTCCCTGGAACATGATTGGTTGTTGAGTATAAGCAGAGATAAATATTTCCAGTTACATGACGCAACCAATGGTAAACGACTTGGGGGATATCAGGCTGATGCCTGGTGCACAGCCATGCAGTATCCTTTGAACACATACTTTATATATATGTACAGTATTAAAGCAGCAGTATATAGACCCCTTGCACGTGACGTCAAAGCAGCTCAATTTGGAGGCGAGACAAAACAATTTCAATCTCTGGAGAATTGTAATCTATTGCTTTGTTCTCATAATTGAGCTGCATTCCAACATGCTGCAAGGGGTCTATTATATGGACCCAAAGGATTGAGTAATTAATATTGTTTCATAATCATTGCCATAATCAATGTTAATCATGATTCTTGTAAATATTAATATTATCATTGTCATCATTACATTAATATTTTACAAGAATCATAGGTTGTCTTAAAACAAATAAATAATAAAATAAATAGGATTTGCAGTGGCATTTTCACAGAGTGGCTGTTCATCCGCTGAAAATCCAATTGGAATTTAGAAGTAGATTTTGGCGGAGGGAGGAATACCAGAAAATGTAGAGGAAAACCCTTGAAGCACAGGAAAGAACTGGTCAACAAGCAACTCTACTCTCATATGACACTAAGCCTATCAGGAATCAAACCCAGGTTGCATTTGTGAGGGGGGAGTGCTCTCACCACTCCATCACCAGTCAACTCTACTCTCATATGACACTAAGCCTATCAGGAATCAAACTCAGGTTGCATTGGTGAGGGGGGAGTGCTCTCACCACTCCATCACCAGTCAACTCTACTCTGATATGACACTAAGCCTATCAGGAATCAAACTCAGGTTGCATTTGTGAGGGGGGAGTGCTCTCACCACTCCATCACCAGTCAACTCTACTCTCATATGACACTAAGCCTATCAGGAATCAAACCCAGGTTGCATTGGTGAGGGGGGAGTGCTCTCACCACTCCATCACCAGTCAACTCTACTCTCATATGACACTAAGCCTATCAGGAATCAAACTCAGGTTGCATTTGTGAGGGGGGAGTGCTCTCACCACTCCATCACCAGTCAACTCTACTCTCATATGACACTAAGCCTATCAGGAATCAAACCCAGGTTGCATTTGTGAGGGGCGAGTGCTCTCACCACTCCATCACAAATCATCATCATATATAGTCATCACCATGGCTGACACCCTCCCTCTCTCCCATTTCCATCCCAAACCTCCAAAAAGAAAGAGATAAAAATAATAAATTTAAGCACACTGTTTAACAAATGTAGCTCTATCAATTTTCTAAAATAATCATCCACTTTTGAATAGTTTGTTGAGCTTAACGTCTGTTAGATTTGATGCAGAATCACGACATGTATTCGTTGGGGATTATGCTGGGCATATTAGTATCTTAAAGGTGGATGGCACTTCTCTTTCTCTTGTTACGACCCTCAAGGGACATTCAGGTAAGTCCAGTACAAATATTCCTGCTGAAGAAGAAACAGTAAGGGAAGGATAGCTGAATTGATAATTGAAAAGCAAAATGGATGGATGGATGGATGGATGGACAAATAAATGAATGAATGGTAATGGAATGGATAGATTAATGAATGGATGGATGGATAAATGAATGGATGAATGAATAAATGAAGGAAGGAAGGAAGGAATGGATGGATGGATGGATGGATAGATAAATGAATGGATGGGAAAATGAATCAAGGTGAATGAATGATTGAATGGATGAAAGAGTGAAAGACAGATAAAGGAAAGGATTTTTTTCAGGATGGTGAAATTTTCCATTTCAGACAAAATATATTTGTCTATAGATTTATAAGTGGAAAAAGAATGAATGAATGGAAGAGTGAAATAATGAATAAATAAACACCCTATATTTTGCACATCTCACTTTTTGTTTAAATATACCATCTCCAGGGAGTATTGGAGGTCTGGCATGGGACGCAGAGAAAAAGTTGCTGTTCTCAGGAAGTTTTGACCAATCAATCATCATCTGGGACATCGGCGGACAACAGGGGACAGCATTTGAGCTTCAAGGACATATGTATGTAAATTAACATATAACCACTCTATAGACCCCTTGCACATGACGTCACAGCAGCTCAATTTGGAGGGCAAAACAAAAGAATTTCAATCTCCTGAGAATTGGAAACTATTGTTTTGCCCTCCAAATTGAGCTGCATTCTGACGTGCAGCAAGGGGTCTATAGTACTTTAAAATAACTCCTTATTGTTTAAGGAGTGGGCCGCTTAGTAGTGAATATGGGTGGTGTAGCTGTAGTGCACTCTAGGGTCTCAAGTTTGATTCCTGTTCTCAGCGTCATACATGAGTAGTATTTGTTGGGTTCCCCTGGGTTTTAGGGTGTTTTTTTTTATTGATATTATTTTAATTCTCTGGTTTTCCTCCCTTCATGTAACCAAACAAAAATTAAATTCCAATTGTTAGTTAGCTGCATGGGCCCAGAGGTTTTTCGGGAAAAACCAGAGACTCTGTACCATGGGATCCAGAGGGTCTCTCACTCCAATGCTGTCATGAACCTATGACTGGAAAGCACAGGAACAAGAGAACATCTGGACCCAATTTCAATTTAGTTTATTGCACCCAGAGAAAAATATTACTATAAATACATTTATAAATATAATTAAGCCAAATTATCAGGTAATATTCATGTGGCTAACCAAAACAGACAGCTAACCCAGGGTAGAAAAAGCCCAGAAAAAAAAAAACCTTGAATCAAGGAAAAGACCCAGCAAACTCTACTCACACTTGATACAGAGGTGAGAGGCGAGGGTACTACCACTACACCATGCTTGATTCCGTCAGACTAATATCCTTGTTTCTGCAAGCATCAAACAATTGCTCATAAAGACCAAATCGGTTAAGTGTTGCTATTTAATTACGTTTACATCCGAATCAAGTATTTTGGGAATAAGATTCTCTGTGTTTTGTCTTTTTATATCAAATGAAAAAAAAAATTGGGACAAAAGTTCTTATTCCCAGAAGTCTTGAATTGGGTGGTAACGTAAATAGGAACGCGCTAGCAGATTTGCTCTATTGCCATATGTTTTCGTATTGTGTTCCATCCATCAAATTTCTACAAACGCTGCTACAGTAGTTGCTTCATTGTGATTGGTGATTTAACTGCAGGTCCAAAGTACAGGCTCTCTGCTATGCTCCACACGCGAAGAAATTGTTCTCGTGTGGCGAGGATGGTGTCATCATGGTTTGGGATATGTCTATCAAGAGAAACGAGGTAATTCACTACTACTTTCCGATATGTTTCTTCTTGTACGTTACAGCTAGGTTTAAAACGGACTTAATGCCAATCAGAAAACTGCCTTTTAGACCCCTTGCAGCACGTTGGATTGCAGGTCAATTTGAGGAACAATAAATAGGTTCCAATAGACCATTTTCGAGATGCGCGAGCGCTTTCAAAAATATCGCAGGCGCGTACATGATCTCATTTTCGGGCAGAGTCAATAGCGCGCGTGATCTTGCCCGAAAATGCCTCTTTTTCATGTCTGCGCCTGCGATATTTTTGAAAGCGCTCGCGCATCTCGAAAATGGTCTATTCTCAGGAGATTGAAATTCTTTTGTTTTGTCCTCCAAATTGAGCTGCTTTGACGTCACGTGCAAGGGGTCTATCCCACTTCCGAGATATGCTTCGCTTGTCACGCACAAAGGTTTCCATGTGAGACTTCATACATAATGCTTAGTGATTCATGCAGGAGAAAAGAATAAATTTAATTTACCACGGAGCCTCGTAGTGAAACCTTTGAGCGTGACAAGCAAAGCATATCTCGCATATGGGCGTTTGATTTGCTAACATTAATTCTACAGACTCCAGAGTGGTCTCAATGTGATATCTGCGAGAGATGTGGAGGACCATTCTTCTGGAACTTCAAAGAAATGTGGAACAAGAGGACTGTTGGAGTCAGACAGGTGAGAAGAACCATTGGACGTAGGCGCAGTTATAACTGCCAAAAACGTATAGCGTATGGTACTTACGTGGCTGCGATATTTCCTAAAAATCAGTTTAAAAAGCATCACTCAAACTATGTATTTTTCTTTTTTGGTCATTGAACAACTCATCTCGTGTAAAATCTATACTGAGAATATTGTCAGATGTAATGTTGTCGACCATGACCGTTCCGTTCCACGGTTTAAAGGATAACATCTTTACAGCTTGGGATTTTTTACGGTATCCTGTATTCTAACTAGATTATTTATGTCTTGTAGCATCATTGCCGTAAATGTGGTCGCGCTGTTTGCAACAACTGTAGTGAGAAAGAATCGACGCTACCGATCATGGGTTTTGAATATCCTGTACGATTCTGTAACGAGTGCTACGAAACGATAACCGACCAAGAGTAAGTAGACTGAAGCAGTAGTAGTTTTTGTCGTTAATGTATTTCGCTGTTGTTATCGCTATTGCTGTCGTCGATGTCACTAAAGTATTTTTCGTATAACTATAAAAAGCGTGCCGTATCCGCGCCGCACCATAACCGTGCCGTGTGCCCTGACTTTTCACACATTGAAAAACTGCTCTTTTTTGTTATTTATCGCTGCTGTCTTCATTGTTGCTGGTAATAACGTAAACTTGCTCCAAGTCGAACTCTGAGACTCACAGAGTCACGAGTGAAGCAAATGAAAAAAAACAAAACATAGCGAACGCCGAAGTCGCGAAAGGTCGACTTGTTCCTCTTGCAGGATTTTCATTTGCGTTTCGCGCCAAAAATGGCGTGTATTTCTATAGCGCGCGCTAAATTTTCATACGTTGATCAAGAGCGCGAGCATAATTCAGCGACCCGTTTTTGGGTCGCTAAAATTGGCGGGAAGCAAGTTGGAAAAGTCCTATCGGTCGTTGCTGTCGCTGTTTTCCTTGTCATATAACCATGCTCATTTGTCAGATAGTTCGGTATCCTGATGTAATGCTTGTTTGATTCCAGTCGAACACCTCTGGCCACACCACACGATGGTAAACACCCAATCAGGTTCATGCACATGGATCTTACAAAAGCTAGAATGCTAACGTGTGGAGGGGATAGAATTGTTAAGGTGAGAAAAATAATTCTCCATTCTACACTTTTTAGAGTTATAAGAATTTGCGTTTTAAAATTAAATAGGCCCTTTGTATCAAACAGTCACGCGCTGATATGTCACTCAATAGGGCTGCGTGGTTATTCTAAAAATAGCTCGCTTAATAGATGCATGACTCAGACAAATGTTATATTATACTGAAAAGAAAACGGAGAAACACATGTTATTTCTTGAATTTTTTATTACAAAGCATTGCTTTTCAAACAAAGTTGTCATTAGAAACCAAACGGCAGAAATCGGACTCAAGGAGATGAGAAATTCGGTTTGTTTGTCTGAGTTTGACGTCACTGCCACGCAGCCCCATTCAGCCCCAGGTCCCTTGTAATGATGTTATTTGAAATGATGTAATTTTTCTCTTTTTCAGTTATGGGATGTCAAAGCGATTCTATTATCATAGGAAACAGTAAGATAAATTACGCAATAGTTACCATGGAAACAAAATAACTTGCAAATGACGTCAAAAAACGAAGCACAAAGTGACAAAGACGATGACTCGAAAAATTATCCGAATCATCGAAAATTTTTAATTGTTGAGTAATGAGAAAAGTAAATTCGTGTATAATGTCTGAGGATTTTCATCGTACAACGTTGGTATCAAGTTAAAGATTTGGAAATCGAGTTAAAATTCTTCCACAGAAATTATCGAAATGCAGCCATTCGTAAGATTCCAGTGCATGGTAAATTTAGAAGAAAAAAGAAAGATGAAAAATATTACTTCCGGGCGGAGAAGTCCAAATATTGACAAAGTTGCGGTTACATGAAAGGCAACAGCATCATCGGTAGGCCTTTTCATCGTTATCATTCTCATTATCATCGCCATCATCCACACCAACAAACTACACCATCAACAAAAACGGTTTCTGCTACTGAAAAAGACCAAATATTGACAAGGTGGCGGTTATATAAAGGACAGCAGCATCGTCGGCCTCGTTATCGTTATCATCCCACTTCTTCATCATCATCATCATCATCATCATCATCATCATCCACAGCAACTAACTACAGCAACAAAATCAACTTCTGCTAGAGGAGAACACCAAAATTGTCAAGGTGGCTGTTACATGAAGGACAACAGCTATGAAGGACAGCAGCATCATCTGTAAGGCTTTCATTGTTATCATCCTCATATCACCACCATCATCATTAACAACAACAAGGTACTGCTACGGCTCCATTTATTAGTTTTGCCGATAAAAACTATAATCCATCAATCCTTATCCGCCCCACAGTTTTCCGCCATGGATAAAAGTGCAGTAAAAATCCACCAAAGGTTTGAATGAGTAGATATATAAGGATAGAGTTTTCAGTTAAGGCTGTGCAGCTTGAATCACTCTTCGCTTTCATGAGGATTTTCAACAAGTGCTGTTTTCATCTTTAAATAATGAAGGGGGAGGGGAGGGGAGCGGAAATTTCAATCAAATTATCCCAAATTTTGCCCTTTAGTAATTTCCATCTTGATAACACTACTACAGTCCAGAATCCTTTTCGTGGCTCAATTTGTTGGCCTCATTCTTGGGGTGCATGTCACGTCAAGCCGCAATGTTGGTTGACGATAACAAGGCATTCCTTATTAGCTTCTCTTGTTAGATCAACCAACATGGCGGCTGTTTCATTGTTATTTATATCTCAAGGGATTTTGAGTCATGTGGTTGCACCCCAAGAATTTTTTTGCGACTCCTAAAGGAGTTAAAACATTTAGCTAAGAAAAAGACTCCGAAGAGGATTCTTGTCGTATGAAAAAGTAGCATGAAGACGTAATAAGGGACGTAATAAGGGCAACGGAGGTTGTACTTCAGTCAAAACGGCTCCATTAATGATTTTATTATTTGAATATTGAGTTGATTATTCACTTTGAGTCTTCATTGATAAATCGGAAGAATCCAAACTTCATTTTCATCTTTAATAGGGCATTTAAAAAAAATAACGCATCATGGGTAATCAGGACAACATGGCCGACGATTACAGTAAATTATTACAGTTGCAGTACTCTTAATTTTTATGAAGAAATGTATGGCGATTCGAATTTTAGATATTTCAAGACTCAGAACAATTTAGACACTGATTTTCATTTGATATGGTCAAACATCATAGTTTAACAGATTACTGTAGATATTTTCTCTGTAAACGCGATCGGAGGATATGAACGGACTCATCATTTCTCCATACATTTACTGTAATCGGCGGCCATGTTGTCCTCAGTGATAACCCATGATGCATCATTTTCTCGAAATGGCCTATTCACAGCTAAAATTCTAAGTGGACTACCAAGTGAGCTTCATAGTGGCGTTTCTGGGGAGTTTTTCTACCTCGGGATGGCAATAGACCTTTTTACCTTCGTTGATTCTCGTACCTATTTCAGACCACGTGATTGCACTCTTGGGAGTTGATTCTTTCATGTGTAAATATTTTAACAAAAGAAGATTTCTCATGGGTATAGGTCATGTGGTCTGAAATGGGTAATTTGAATACGAAGGTAAAGAGGTCAATCGTTGAAGTATCCAATCGAAAATCAAGAAGATAATTTTATGTTGAAGTTTGAAGTATTCTGTTTTATTAATGGAAATTTAGAAAGAATAATGAACTCAATATTCGAATAATAAAATCAGTAACGGATTCTAGAAGGGTCCCTTGAGCAGTTTTGACAGTTACATTCTTTGCCACTACATTGAATGGTCGTTTGTGGTTCATACAGAATTCTAGTTTAATAATGGACCAAAATCGTAAAAAAGAATATAGAAATGTATCTAATAGCAGGGTTAACATTCATATTGCACGCTAAACAAGTTTTTTTTGTAGAGCAATATCAAAATTTTATAAAAGCAATATTAATCGATAAAAAAAGATAACGAAAAGTGTGTTTCAAAAGTAAGCAATGTGCGTAAAAGCGCGGCGAAAAAATGTGTTTTTGGGTGTTTAATTGTTAGAAATAGAAAATATTTGACATTAATTGTTCTTAGTAACGCATGCGCAGAATCTTACACCAACTTCGAATTTTTCGTTGCTCAGGGTTAGTGCTTCCATATTGGAATTTCAAAATGTTTGTATAGGCCCCTGGCACGTGACTTCAAAGCAGCTCAATTTGAAGGTCAAAACAAAAGAATTTCAATCTCATGCATGAGAATTTGGAACTATTGTTTTAACCAGAAAGCATTCAGTCGAGGCTGCAAAGTTCAAATTTTAATAATCCTTTGAAACTATCTCGTAGCCTCGATTGAATGCTTTGTGTTTGACCGACCAGTAAACCAATGTATGGAAAGTGGTGAATATTATAATTTACACGCAGTTTCTGCTAATGACACAAAATCTTAAAATTCTAAAATAATTTTGTGACTTCATCACTTCGGTACTCTAATTTTAATAAATCTTAATAACTTCATCAGAGAACTACGGTATATCTGTGAAGCAAGACAAATACTTTACATATATATAAGTATATGACCCTTGCATAGTGGTGTCTTATTACCACCAGTGCCAAAAAAAAAATTTTCTACAATTTTCATTCTTCAACTTTGCATTTCTTCTTGAGCTGATAATATATTGCCAATCATCGATAGCTTGGAATTTGACATGATAAATGTATGACCGCAATAGACCTCATCGGCTTGGGTGTAATGTTGTCCCATTTCAAACCACGTGTCATTCCCCGTGTCATTGTTTAACGGTTGCGCATGAGAAGATACATGAATATAGATACAACTCAAACAAAGAATCTTATTCTCAAGAGAATGACACGTGGTCTGAAATGGGACAATATTACACCCAAGCCGATGAGGTCTATTATCATGGCGAATATTCTGAATGTTACAACAGAAATTTAAGTACGGTATTCATTTTGCTTCACATATATATCCAATCCACTATATTAATTCTACAGGTTTATAAAGTCTGTTGTGAAGTTAAACGAAGTAGAAAATATATATTTTTTAGAGAAAATTAATAAAGAAGTAATTCATTATTTCATTGGAGGTTTGATTGCGATATTTTTCCTTTTCTGTTGCCCTCTATCCTTTCATCTATTCACCAACCTTTTCTTCTTCCTTCCTTTTTTTTTTTTTCACTTCATAGAAATCCAATTCAAAATGGAGTACATACCCACGGAACACCCAAGGATTTACTACGAAGACTTGTATATTGGATTTTTTTATGAACTGATTGACCAGGACCATTCATGATTAACCCCTTGCTATGACCAGCAAACTTTGTCTCTGATGGGTTACCATCCATTATCAACTATTCCATGTGGGATGCGTTTTGAAAAACTTATAACCGTGAAGTATATATACACACACAAAAATAAGAGTCTTCCAGTACATTTGATAGTTCAACATCTGATACAAAAAATTGATTGATCCAGTTGAGGATGGACTAATTATTTGCCCAATTATGCGCATGCGTAGAATTGAACATACTTGGAGCAGTATTAGGTGGTTATGAAAAGATGAAAGTCATTATAAAACACAGTATTTTTTTATTATATTTGCTTAAAGAGTTCTTTCTGGAGTTTTTCTGCTATTTGAAATGAAGAAACACCATTTTTTAAGGTATATCCTTCCTACACCATTCTTTAGTGTTTCATATATGACAGCGAACCACGAGAGAAACGGTTTAGGCAATTTAAAATAGCCCTAAAAACAGTCCGAAAAGCGTTTTCACCTGTCCATACTTAAAGATAGGCCTCCGTTTTCAGCGAGTACCTAGGTTCTGGGGGGCACCTACGCCAAAAATCGCCGAAGCAAAATAAAAAACAAAAAAAACCGCGATATTTAGGACGAAATAGGGAATAAAACTTTCTCTACAAAAAGTGGGGGGCGCCAAGTACAAAAAGAGACCAAAATAATAAAAAAAAGGAAAAAATTAAAAACAAACAATTACCTATTTACCAAAAATTTGGGGGGGGGGGGGCACGTGCCCCCCGTCCTCCCCCCCCCCCCCCCCTCCCTAAGGCCAAAACGCATCAAAATGTATGTTTTCAAACGAAAGCGCATTAGTATGGACATAGTTTTGGCCTTTGACCCACAATAACTTTATATTCCGACACGTACAGTGTTCTGTTAATCCACGGTCAAGGGATTTTGCATAACAGACTTCAGTACGTCGACTCTTTGTGATTGTACTTATTAATTTATTCGTCAACCGTCAATAACATGTCAAAAATATCCATCCTATCCCATCTTACAACTGAAGATAAAGTCCTAGTGAAACTGTAAGGAGTTTTACAAGAATGATAACAACGGAAGCAGCGTATGTTCTTGGAATCTTGGCAATCGCTTTTCGCATGAGCTCAGGTCAGTCGAGTCAAAATAACAATGCCTCTAACAGCGAAGCTAACAGCAGCGCTCCATGTAGATTGTAGTTAACTAGCTATTTTGTAACTTTTGTTTTCTTTTTAATTCTTTGTTATTCTTCGTAACCTTTTATCTGCCTAATTATAGCAATATTGAAAGTCTATCAAAAATTACTCAACACTAAACCACATAGCTTCAGACGTGGTGTGTTGAAGCTTCGCTTCCATTCTTCGACAGTCTGAGTAAATATTTTCCCAGTGATGGAAGCTGTGAAACTTTAATTTGATGTCTCAGGTTTGTGGAGGTCGCAGGAACATGGCAAGCTCAGTCTAACTCGTAGTAGCTTCGAATTTTGCCCCTAATTGTATCCGAGGTAATACCAGTGGAAGTTGTTATTATTGCTGTTTGTATATGCTGTTTAAAAACTTTTCTATGCGTTTTTTTTTTTTAAATTTTAATTTAAAATTGTTGATTTATTTGTTTTAATTATTAATTTTAATTCTACTTTGCAATTACTGTCAAACGATTTCATAAGTACAGTATAGCTCAGCTAGACCTTTATATTTTCTAGCTTGCTAACTCGTTCCCACTGAGCTTGTATCTTTGCACATCAATATAGATACAGCACTAGATAAGCTACATTTTTTTCAGGGATATTTTCTGTACAGAGTGTGTTCAAAAGTCTATATCATCAATCAGATTCCATCATTAATAAAGATATCTCATGATAGAAAAGAAAAGAATAATAATCACAACATGACATTTACTAATCTGCCTGCTATGTCATCATCGCCATGGAAACTGGAATTTCAGGGTAGTTATGACGTTCCACGGTTCAAAAAAAAGTAATACGGAGAAAAAAGTTCTGAAAAACAAAAGTCCCTGCTGTGACTTAAATTTTCACGTAGTTATGGGAATAGACCTCATCGGCTTGGGTGTAATGTTGTCCCATTTAAGACCACGTGTCATTCCCCAGAGTATCATTTCGTTGTTTAACGGTCGCGCAAGAGAAGACACATGAATATGGATACAACTCAAACAAAGAATCTTATTCTCAAGTGAATGACACGTGGACTGAAATGGGACAACATTACCCCAAGCCGATGAGGTCTATAGATATTCATATATAATCAATAATAATGATGATGATGATGAGGATGATGATAAATAGAAATAATGGTGATAATGATGGCAATTATGCTGATGATGTTTTAATGGCAATTGTAGTAATAATAATTTAATAATTATAATTATGATGATGATAATGATACTAATGATAATGATAACGATATTCTTGATAATAGTCTGATAATACTGATGATGATGGTTACTGCAATAAGACCACTCACCCTCACGATCTAATTATGCGTAATAAAATATTAACCCACTCACCGCTCAGCTTCTCCGTTTGGCCATTTTCTCCCTTATAGACCCCTTAATCTTACTCGTGACATCAAAGCAGCAAAATTTTGAGAACAAAACAAAAGAATTTTAATCTCTTGAGAATTGGAAAAAATTCTTCAAAATTCACCATCCCCCTTATTACGTCTTGATACCACTTCTACCAGTGAGAATCCTCTTCGAATTTTTTTTCTTATTCAATGGTTTGAACTCGTTTGGGAGTCGCAAGTTAATGAAAAAAGGTCTGCGCATGCTCTAAGTTCGTATACGAATTAGTCAAAAGTGTCTTCATGCTATTGTAAAAATATGCAAATTTAACTTTCACACTTGCCTGAAGAATAGTCTTTACAAAATGCCAAAACTTAGAGTCAGTTCTTAAAACTTAAGGTTCAATTCATTCTTTCATATTGTCTTTATAAAAACAGTATCTTGGTCTCACAAAAGTATACCCACGAAATGTTTTGTATACTCGGAGAAAACAAGCATTTATTTTCCCACTGAAACTCTTGTAAATTCTTGGAAAGTGTCGGTAGTAGTGGCATCAAGCGTAAGAGGAATCCAGAATTGAGCTGCATTCCGACTTGCTTCAAGGGAGCTATTACTTAGAAATAATGTCTTCGATGTTCCAGCGTTCAGATGTACATTCGATAAGGATATATGTGGATTTACCCAGAGTACTAAAAACCAGTTTGACTGGATTAGGAAATCAGGTTCCATTCCTAAAACTGGACCAACCGCAGACCACACATCAGGAAATGGTGAGAGATACTGTTTATTATACAGTCGCCTAGCACGATCTCTAATTGGTCGAGGACTGTGCTATATTAGTAAAGAGGGCACGGTACTTACAACAACCGTGCGCGTAGTCTGCTTTGCAAGAAATTGGGGAAAAATTGGAGATCTGATACCGCATGGCGTGCTTTTGGCGTGTTTCAAAAAAATACATATGTAACATGTATGTGATATATACATATACGTATAAATGCATACTACAACGCTTCTGCAATCGATTGTATATATTTAAATATATTTTCAACTCATAAAAAGGAACTATTTTTTGACTAAAATCGTGAAAGTGTGTGTCTTTTTTTAGGGGAGGCTAAGCCGTCCTAAAACACCCCCCTCCCTCCCCCCTCCCCCGCCGCCTCCGCGGTCTCTGGACTATACAAGCACTCGTTACTTATTCTCACTTTATTCTTTTCAGGTTACTACATGTATATAACGTCATTGAACCGTTCTTCTGCTGAGATAGAAAGAAATCTAACAATTTCTGATGATTCCTTTCTTTATTTTTATTACTACATCAACGGGAATGTCAGTGATACGCACACGTTGAAGGTGTACATCGACAGCGTGCGAGCTTGGCGATCAAGCACAACAGGAATGTCGTGGAATGAAGCAAAAATAGATATGAATCTCACAGGAACATATCGGGTAACAAACTGATTATCAGAGACAATTAACTGTCGGGAAATCCAGTCAAACTGGTTCCAAGAATTTTATTTGTTTGTTTTCAGATTATCTTCAAGGGTACAGTTGAAGCTACGTTTGATGGAGTGGTTGCAATCGATGATATTTTGCTGGTTTCAAAAGGGGGTAAACGCAAAGATGGCTGTGAATTGTTTAAATTTGGAAGTCAATGTGAAATGGGTAAGTTTATCATGATATACTACAATGTTTATTCTTGTCTCGCTTCCTTCTTTGATTCCATTCGATTGCCTCCTCTCTTTGCCCCTTCCCACCGTCCTTTATAGCTAATTTTTTCTTCCCATGCACCATGTGCTATCCATTTTCACGCTGATGATTTTTCCCTTCCCAATCTTCTCACTTTTCTTCCCACCACCCACCCTCACTCACTCACTCTATCAATTTGACCCCCTATCCCTTCTCTTACTCTCTTCCGTGTTGCCTCTCTTCCTCCCTCTCCATCTCTCCCTCCCTCTATAACTCTCCTCATTTTCTTCTACCCTACCTTTCTCCATCGTCCCTCCTTCCTTGCTCCTTATTCATCCCTCGTCCCTCGTCCCTTGTTCCTCCTCCCTCGCTCCTCATTCGCTCTTCCCGCATCCCCCTCCTTCCCCCTCGCTCCTCCCTCGTCCCTCCTCCCTCGCTCCTCCCTCGTCCCTCCTCCCTCGCTCTTCCATCGTCCCTTCTCCCTCGCTCTTCTTCCTCCCTCGCTCCCCCTCGCTCCCTCGCTCCCCCTCCCCCCGCTCCCCCTCCTCCCTCGTTCCCCCTATCCCTCGCTCCATCGTCCCTCATCCCTCATGCCTCCTCCTTTCTCTCTCCTCCCTCTTCCCTCCCTCGTCAATCGTCCTTAGTCCCTTCTCTCTCCTTCCATTCCCTTTCTCCTTCCAACCTCCCTCCGCCTTCTTTCCTCTTCCCTCGTCCATCCTATCTCTTCCTTACTAGTCCATTTCACTTTCTCGTTAGTTATGTAAATAATTGTTGGGCTTTTTCAGATATCTAACGATGTATGGGGAATTCGCAAATCCAACCGGAATTTAACGTTATTCTCAAAACGTAAATCCAACTGAGGCTCTATAAAAACAATTTTAACGGTACAAAAAATCTATTGGTTAAAGATATTTCGTTTCTTTTCCACATTAGGTGTAAGCATGGCCATTGGAGTCGTCATGTTGGCTTTTGCATTCTTCCTTATCCTCATCTGCTCTATTGCCGTCTCCCTCTGTTGCTGTTTTCGTAAAACGTAGATACAAGAAACG
The DNA here is from genome assembly GCA_964019055.1 of Anthopleura xanthogrammica. NCBI lineage: Eukaryota > Metazoa > Cnidaria > Anthozoa > Actiniaria > Actiniidae > Anthopleura > Anthopleura xanthogrammica. The sequence continues at coordinate 12,299,090 of OZ025210.1, forward strand.
AAAAATTATCCACACATCTTCTGTCGATCAAACAAAATTTCTTAAATCTTCATCAACAGGTTATATTGATCTTGATGGTCCACTGGTGATGATGTAAAATACTGCTAACATATATCCTATAAAATATGTAAAATACTGATGAAAAAGTTGATGATGTTCAAAAACACAAATTAAAAAAATATGAGAAAAATATAGTTAAATATTTTTTCATCAAAATGACTAAAGTTCGATTAGATAAAAAAAAGGTGTGACAATTGTCAAAATCCTTCCAAACCAATAGCTATAGTCCATGCTTTCGGGCAATAAACCACCAAAATTAATCTAATTTGAAAAAAGTTTGACGTGTTCCATACGATGAAAAAAGGTGTGAAAAAGGTCAAAATCCATCCAAACCATAGTCTATAGTCCAAGCATTTTGATCAAAAATTACCCAAAATGACATATTGTGAAAAAATTACACGAATTCGATTGGATGAAAAAAGTAGTGAAAAGGGTCATAATCCATCCAAACCATGGGCTATAGTCCAAGCATTTTGATCAAAAATTACCCAAAATGACATATTGTGAAAAAATTACACGAATTCGATTGGATAAAAAAAGTAGTGAAAAGGGTCATAATCCATCCAAACCATGGGCTATAGTCCATGCATTTTGATCAAAAATTACCCAAATAGATATAATTTGAAAAAAATACACCGAATGGATTCGATGAAAAAATGTGTGAAAAGGGTCATAATCTATCCAAACCATGGGCTATAGTCCTTGCATTTTGATCAAAAAACACCAATAATGATATAATGTGAAAAAAATACACCGAATTGATTGGAAGAAAAAAGGTGTAAAAACGGTCAAAATTCATCCAAACCATGGGCTATAGTCCATGTATTTTGATCAAAAAACACCCAAAATGACATCATTTGAAAAAAATACACCAAATGGATTCGATGAAAAAAGGTGTAAAAACGGTCATAATCCATCCAAACCATGGACTATAGTCCATGCATTTTGATCAAAAAACACCCAAAATGACATAATTTGAAAAAAATACACGAATTCGATTGGATGAAAAAAGTAGTGAAAAGGGTCATAATCCATCCAAACCATGGGCTATAGTCCATGCATTTTGATCAAAAAACACCCAAATCGATATAATTTGAAAAAAATACACCGAATGGATTGGATGAAAAAAGGTGTAAAAACGGTCAAAACTCATCCAAACCATGGGCTATAGTCCATGCATTTTGATCAAAAAACACCCAAAATGATATAATTGAAAAAAATACACCGAATGGATTGGAAGAAAAAAGGTGTAAAAACGGTCAAAATTCATCCAAACCATGGGCTATAGTCCATGCATTTTGATCAAAAAACACCCAAATATGACATAATTTGAAAAAATTAAATGAAATAAATTGCATGAAAAAAGGTGTAAAAACGATCAAAATCTATCCAAACCATGGGCTATTGTCCAAGCATTTTGATCAAAAAACACCCAAAATGAAATAATTTGAAAAAATTAGATGAAATAAATTGAATAAAAAAAGGCGTGAAAAGGGTCAAAATCCATCCAAACCATGGGCTATAGTCCATGCATTTTGATCAAAAAACACCCAAATAGATATAATTTGAAAAAAATACACCGAATGGATTGGAAGAAAAAAGGTGTAAAAACGGTCAAAATTCATCCAAACCATGGGCTATAGTCCATGCATTTTGATCAAAAAACACCCGAAATGAAATAATTTGAAAAAAATACACGAATTCGATTGAATGAAAAAAGTAGTGAAAAGGGTCATAATCCATCCAAACCATGGGCTATAGTCCATGCATTTTGATTAAAAAACACCCAAATAGATATAATTTGAAAAAAATACACCGAATGGATTGGATGAAAAAAGGTGTAAAAACGGTCAAAACTCATCCAAACCATGGACTATAGTCCATGCATTTTGATCAAAAAACACCCAAAATGATATAATTTGAAAAAAATACACCGAATGGATTGGAAGAAAAAAGGTGTAAAAACGGTCAAAATTTATCCAAACCATGGGCTATAGTCCATGCATTTTGATCAAAAAACACCCAAATATGACATAATTTGAAAAAATTAAATGAAATAAATTGCATGAAAAAAGGTGTAAAAACGATCAAAATCTATCCAAACCATGGCTATTGTCCAAGCATTTTGATCAAAAAACACCCAAAATGAAATAATTTGAAAAAATTAGATGAAATAAATTGAATAAAAAAAGGTGTGAAAAGGGTCAAAATCCATCCAAACCATGGGCTATAGTCCATGCATTTTGATCAAAAAACACCCAAATAGATATAATTTGAAAAAAATACACCGAATGGATTGGAAGAAAAAAGGTGTAAAAACGGTCAAAATCCATCCAAACCATGGGCTATAGTCCATGCATTTTGAACAAAAAACACCCAAAATGACATAATTTAAAAAAATTAGATGCAATAAATTTGATGAAAACAGGTGTGAAAAGGGTCAAAATCCATCCAAACCATGGGCTATAGTCCATGCATTTTGATCAAAAAACACCCAAAATGACATAATTTGAAAAAATTAGATGAAATAAATTTGATGAAAACAGGTGTGAAAAGGGTCAAAATCCATTCAAACCATGGGCTATAGTCCATGCATTTTGTACAAAAAACACCCAAAATGACATAATTTAAAAAAATTAGATGAAATAAATTTGATGAAAACAGGTGTGAAAAGGGTCAAAACCCATCCAAACCATGGGCTATAGTCCATGTATTTTGTACAAAAAACACCCAAAATGACATAATTTAAAAAAATTCGATGAAATAAATTTGATGAAAACAGGTGTGAAAAGGGTCAAAACCCATCCAAACCATGGGCTATAGTCCATGCATTTTGTACAAAAAACACCCAAAATGACATAATTTAAAACAATTAGATGAAATAAATTTGATGAAAACAGGTGTGAAAAGGGTCAAAATCCATCCTAACCATGGGCTATAGTCCATGCATTTTGATCAAAAACACCCAAAATGACATAATTTGAAAAAAATACACTAAATGGATTCGATGAAAAAAGGTGTGAAAAGAGTCAAAACCCATCCAAACCATGGGCTATAGTCCATGTATTTTGATCAAAAAACACCCTAAATGATATAATTTGAAAAAATTAGATGACATAAATTGCATGAAAAAAGGTGTGAAAAGGGTCATAACCCATCCAAACCATGGGCTATAGTCCATGTATTTTGATCAAAAAACACCCAAAAATGACATAATTTGAAAAAAAATACACCGAATGGATTGGATGAAAAAAGGTGTAAAAACGGTCAAACTTCATCCAAACCATGGGCTATAGTCCATGCATTTTGATCAAAAAACACCCAAAATGACATAATTTGAAAAAAATACACTAAATGGATTCGATAAAAAAAGGTGTGAAAAGAGTCAAAACCCATCCAAACCATGGGCTATAGTCCATGTATTTTGATCAAAAAACACCCTAAATGATATAATTTGAAAAAATTAAATGAAATAAATTGCATGAAAAAAGGTGTGAAAAAGGTCATAACCCATCCAAACCATGGGCTATAGTCCATGTATTTTGATCAAAAAACACCCAAAAATGACATAATTTGAAAAAAATACACCAAATGGATTGGATGAAAAAAGGTGTAAAAACGGTCAAAATTCATCCAAACCATGGGCTATAGTCCATGCATTTTGATCAAAAAACACCAATAATGATATAATGTGAAAAAAATACACCGAATGGATTTTAAGAAAAAAGGTGTAAAAACGGTCAAAATTCATCCAAACCATGGGCTATAGTCCATGCATTTTGATCAAAAAACACCCAAAATGACATAATTTGAAAAAATTAGATGAAATAAATTGGATGAAAAGAGGTGTGAAAAGGGTCATAATCCACCTAAACCATGGGCTATAGTCCATGCATTTTGATCAAAAAACACCCAAAATGACATAATTTGAAAAAAATACACTAAATGGATTCGATGAAAAAAGGTGTGAAAAGAGTCAAAACCCATCCAAACCATGGGCTATAGTCCATGTATATTGATCAAAAAACACCCTAAATGATATAATTTGAAAAAATTAGATGAAATAAATTGCATGAAAAAAGGTGTGAAAAGGGTCATAACCCATCCAAACCATGGGCTATAGTCCATGTATTTTGATCAAAAAACACCCAAAAATGACATAATGTGAAAAAAATACACCGAATGGATTGGATGAAAAAAGGTGTAAAAACGGTCAAACTTCATCCAAACCATGGGCTATAGTCCATGCATTTTGATCAAAAAACACCCAAAATGACATAATTTGAAAAAAATACACTAAATGGATTCGATGAAAAAAGGTGTGAAAAGAGTCAAAACCCATCCAAACCATGGGCTATAGTCCATGTATTTTGATCAAAAAACACCCTAAATGATATAATTTGAAAAAATTAGATGAAATAAATTGCATGAAAAAAGGTGTGAAAAAGGTCATAACCCATCCAAACCATGGGCTATAGTCCATGTATTTTGATCAAAAAACACCCAAAAATGACATAATTTGAAAAAAATACACCAAATGGATTGGATGAAAAAAGGTGTAAAAACGGTCAAAATTCATCCAAACCATGGGCTATAGTCCATGCATTTTGATCAAAAAACACCAATAATGATATAATGTGAAAAAAATACACCGAATGGATTTTAAGAAAAAAGGTGTAAAAACGGTCAAAATTCATCCAAACCATGGGCTATAGTCCATGCATTTTGATCAAAAAACACCCAAAATGACATAATTTGAAAAAATTAGATGAAATAAATTGGATGAAAAGAGGTGTGAAAAGGGTCATAATCCACCTAAACCATGGGCTATAGTCCATGCATTTTGATCAAAAAACACCCAAAATGACATAATTTGAAAAAAATACACTAAATGGATTCGATAAAAAAAGGTGTGAAAAGAGTCAAAACCCATCCAAACCATGGGCTATAGTCCATGTATTTTGATCAAAAAACACCCTAAATGATATAATTTGAAAAAATTAAATGAAATAAATTGCATGAAAAAAGGTGTGAAAAAGGTCATAACCCATCCAAACCATGGGCTATAGTCCATGTATTTTGATCAAAAAACACCCAAAAATGACATAATTTGAAAAAAATACACCAAATGGATTGGATGAAAAAAGGTGTAAAAACGGTCAAAATTCATCCAAACCATGGGCTATAGTCCATGCATTTTGATCAAAAAACACCAATAATGATATAATGTGAAAAAAATACACCGAATGGATTTTAAGAAAAAAGGTGTAAAAACGGTCAAAATTCATCCAAACCATGGGCTATAGTCCATGCATTTTGATCAAAAAACACCCAAAATGACATAATTTGAAAAAATTAGATGAAATAAATTGGATGAAAAGAGGTGTGAAAAGGGTCATAATCCACCTAAACCATGGGCTATAGTCCATGCATTTTGATCAAAAAACACCCAAAATGACATAATTTGAAAAAAATACACTAAATGGATTCGATGAAAAAAGGTGTGAAAAGAGTCAAAACCCATCCAAACCATGGGCTATAGTCCATGTATATTGATCAAAAAACACCCTAAATGATATAATTTGAAAAAATTAGATGAAATAAATTGCATGAAAAAAGGTGTGAAAAGGGTCATAACCCATCCAAACCATGGGCTATAGTCCATGTATTTTGATCAAAAAACACCCAAAAATGACATAATGTGAAAAAAATACACCGAATGGATTGGATGAAAAAAGGTGTAAAAACGGTCAAACTTCATCCAAACCATGGGCTATAGTCCATGCATTTTGATCAAAAAACACCCAAAATGACATAATTTGAAAAAAATACACTAAATGGATTCGATGAAAAAAGGTGTGAAAAGAGTCAAAACCCATCCAAACCATGGGCTATAGTCCATGTATTTTGATCAAAAAACACCCTAAATGATATAATTTGAAAAAATTAGATGAAATAAATTGCATGAAAAAAGGTGTGAAAAGGGTCATAACCCATCCAAACCATGGGCTATAGTCCATGCATTTTGATCAAAAAACACCAATAATGATATAATGTGAAAAAAATACACCGAATGGATTTTAAGAAAAAAGGTGTAAAAACGGTCAAAATCCATCCAAACCATGGGCTATAGTTCATGCATTTTGATCAAAAAACACCCAAAATGAAATAATTTGAAAAAATTAGATGAAATAAATTGAATAAAAAAAGGCGTGAAAAGGGTCAAAATCCATCCAAACCATGGGCTATAGTCCATGCATTTTGATCAAAAAACACCCAAAATGACATCATTTGAAAAAATTACATGAAATAAATTGGATGAAAAGAGTTGTAAAAAGGTTCGAAATCCATCCAAACCATGGGCTATAGTCCATGCATTTTGATCAAAAAACACCCAAAATGACATCATTTAAAAAAATTACATGAAATAAATTGAATAAAAAAAGGCGTGAAAAGGGTCATAATCCATCCAAACCATGGGCTATAGTCCATGCATTTTGATCAAAAAACACCCAAAATGACATCATTTGAAAAAATTACATGAAATAAATTGGATGAAAAGAGTTGTAAAAAGGTTCGAAATCCATTCAAACCATGGGCTATAGTCCAAGCATTTTGATCAAAAATTACCCAAAATGACATATTGTGAAAAAATTACACGAATTCGATTGGATGAAAAAAGTAGTGAAAAGAGTCAAAATCCATCCAAACCATGGGCTATAGTCCATGCATTTTGTACAAAAAACACCCAAAATGACATAATTTAAAAAAATTAGATGAAATAAATTTGATGAAAAAAGGTGTGAAAAGGGTCAAAATCCATTCAACCCATGGGCTATAGTTCATGCATTTTGATCAAAAAACACCCAAAATGACATAATTTGAAAAAAATACACTAAATGGATTCGATGAAAAAAGGTGTGAAAAGAGTCAAAATCCATCCAAACCATGGGCTATAGTCCATGCATTTTGTACAAAAAAAAACCAAAATGACATAATTTAAAAAAATTAGATGAAATAAATTTGATGAAAACAGGTGTGAAAAGGGTCAAAATCCATCCAAACCATGGGCTATAGTCCATGCATTTTGATCAAAAAACACCCAAAATGACATAATTTGAAAAAATTAGATGAAATAAATTGGATGAAAAAAGGTGTGAAAAGGGTCAAAATCCATTCAAACCATGGGCTATAGTCCATGCATTTTGATCAAAAAACACCCTAAATGATATAATTTGAAAAAATTAGATGAAATAAATTGCATGAAAAAAGGTGTGAAAAGGGTCAAAATCCATTCAAACCATGGGCTATAGTTCAAGCATTTTGATCAAAAAACACCCAAAATGACATAATTTGAAAAAAATACACTAAATGGATTCGATGAAAAAAGGTGTGAAAAGAGTCAAAACCCATCCAAACCATGGGCTATAGTCCATGTATTTTGATCAAAAAACACCCTAAATGATATAATTTGAAAAAATTAGATGAAATAAATTGCATGAAAAAAGGTGTGAAAAGGGTCATAACCCATCCAAACCATGGGCTATAGTCCATGCATTTTGATCAAAAAACACCAATAATGATATAATGTGAAAAAAATACACCGAATGGATTTTAAGAAAAAAGGTGTAAAAACGGTCAAAATCCATCCAAACCATGGGCTATAGTTCATGCATTTTGATCAAAAAACACCCAAAATGAAATAATTTGAAAAAATTAGATGAAATAAATTGAATAAAAAAAGGCGTGAAAAGGGTCAAAATCCATCCAAACCATGGGCTATAGTCCATGCATTTTGATCAAAAAACACCCAAAATGACATCATTTGAAAAAATTACATGAAATAAATTGGATGAAAAGAGTTGTAAAAAGGTTCGAAATCCATCCAAACCATGGGCTATAGTCCATGCATTTTGATCAAAAAACACCCAAAATGACATCATTTAAAAAAATTACATGAAATAAATTGAATAAAAAAAGGCGTGAAAAGGGTCATAATCCATCCAAACCATGGGCTATAGTCCATGCATTTTGATCAAAAAACACCCAAAATGACATCATTTGAAAAAATTACATGAAATAAATTGGATGAAAAGAGTTGTAAAAAGGTTCGAAATCCATTCAAACCATGGGCTATAGTCCAAGCATTTTGATCAAAAATTACCCAAAATGACATATTGTGAAAAAATTACACGAATTCGATTGGATGAAAAAAGTAGTGAAAAGAGTCAAAATCCATCCAAACCATGGGCTATAGTCCATGCATTTTGTACAAAAAACACCCAAAATGACATAATTTAAAAAAATTAGATGAAATAAATTTGATGAAAAAAGGTGTGAAAAGGGTCAAAATCCATTCAACCCATGGGCTATAGTTCATGCATTTTGATCAAAAAACACCCAAAATGACATAATTTGAAAAAAATACACTAAATGGATTCGATGAAAAAAGGTGTGAAAAGAGTCAAAATCCATCCAAACCATGGGCTATAGTCCATGCATTTTGTACAAAAAAAAACCAAAATGACATAATTTAAAAAAATTAGATGAAATAAATTTGATGAAAACAGGTGTGAAAAGGGTCAAAATCCATCCAAACCATGGGCTATAGTCCATGCATTTTGATCAAAAAACACCCAAAATGACATAATTTGAAAAAATTAGATGAAATAAATTGGATGAAAAAAGGTGTGAAAAGGGTCAAAATCCATTCAAACCATGGGCTATAGTCCATGCATTTTGATCAAAAAACACCCTAAATGATATAATTTGAAAAAATTAGATGAAATAAATTGCATGAAAAAAGGTGTGAAAAGGGTCAAAATCCATTCAAACCATGGGCTATAGTTCAAGCATTTTGATCAAAAAACACCCAAAATGACATAATTTGAAAAAAATACACTAAATGGATTCGATGAAAAAAGGTGTGAAAAGAGTCAAAACCCATCCAAACCATGGGCTATAGTCCATGTATTTTGATCAAAAAACACCCTAAATGATATAATTTGAAAAAATTAGATGAAATAAATTGCATGAAAAAAGGTGTGAAAAGGGTCAAAATCCATCCAAACCATGGGCTATAGTTCATGCATTTTGATCAAAAAACACCCAAAATGAAATAATTTGAAAAAATTAGATGAAATAAATTGAATAAAAAAAGGCGTGAAAAGGGTCAAAATCCATCCAAACCATGGGCTATAGTCCATGCATTTTGATCAAAAAACACCCAAAATGACATCATTTGAAAAAATTACATGAAATAAATTGGATGAAAAGAGTTGTAAAAAGGTTCGAAATCCATCCAAACCATGGGCTATAGTCCATGCATTTTGATCAAAAAACACCCAAAATGACATCATTTGAAAAAAATTACATGAAATAAATTGAATAAAAAAAGGCGTGAAAAGGGTCATAATCCATCCAAACCATGGGCTATAGTCCATGCATTTTGATCAAAAATTACCCAAAATGACATATTGTGAAAAAATTACACGAATTCGATTGGATGAAAAAAGGTGTGAAAAGAGTCAAAATCCATCCAAACCATGGGCTATAGTCCATGCATTTTGTACAAAAAACACCCAAAATGACATAATTTAAAAAAATTAGATGAAATAAATTTGATGAAAAAAGGTGTGAAAAGGGTCAAAATCCATTCAAACCATGGGCTATAGTTCATGCATTTTGATCAAAAAACACCCAAAATGACATAATTTGAAAAAAATACACTAAATGGATTCGATGAAAAAAGGTGTGAAAAGAGTCAAAACCCATCCAAACCATGGGCTATAGTCCATGCATTTTGATCAAAAAATACCCAAAATGAAATAATTTGAAAAAATTAGATGAGATAAATTGAATGAAAAAAGGTGTGAAAACGATCAAAATCTATCCAAACCATGGGCTATTCTCCAAGCATTTTGATCAAAAAACACCCAAAATGACATATTGTGAAAAAATTACACGAATTCGATTGGATGAAAAAAGGTGTGAAAAGAGTCAAAATCCATCCAAACCATGGGCTATAGTCCATGCATTTTGTACAAAAAACACCCAAAATGACATAATTTAAAAAAATTAGATGAAATAAATTTGATGAAAAAAGGTGTGAAAAGGGTCAAAATCCATTCAAACCATGGGCTATAGTTCATGCATTTTGATCAAAAAACACCCAAAATGACATAATTTGAAAAAAATACACTAAATGGATTCGATGAAAAAAGGTGTGAAAAGAGTCAAAACCCATCCAAACCATGGGCTATAGTCCATGTATTTTGATCAAAAAACACCCTAAATGATATAATTTGAAAAAATTAGATGAAATAAATTGCATGAAAAAAGGTGTGAAAAGGGTCAAAATCCATCCAAACCATGGGCTATAGTTCATGCATTTTGATCAAAAAACACCCAAAATGAAATAATTTGAAAAAATTAGATGAAATAAATTGAATAAAAAAAGGCGTGAAAAGGGTCAAAATCCATCCAAACCATGGGCTATAGTCCATGCATTTTGATCAAAAAACACCCAAAATGACATCATTTGAAAAAATTACATGAAATAAATTGGATGAAAAGAGTTGTAAAAAGGTTCGAAATCCATCCAAACCATGGGCTATAGTCCATGTATTTTGATCAAAAAACACCCAAAATGACATCATTTGAAAAAATTACATGAAATAAATTGAATAAAAAAAGGCGTGAAAAGGGTCATAATCCATCCAAACCATGGGCTATAGTCCATGCATTTTGATCAAAAAACACCCAAAATGACATCATTTGAAAAAATTACATGAAATAAATTGGATGAAAAGAGTTGTAAAAAGGTTCGAAATCCATTCAAACCATGGGCTATAGTCCAAGCATTTTGATCAAAAATTACCCAAAATGACATATTGTGAAAAAATTACACGAATTCGATTGGATGAAAAAAGTAGTGAAAAGGGTCATAATCCATCCAAACCATGGGCTATAGTCCAAGCATTTTGATCAAAAATTACCCAAAATGACATATTGTGAAAAAATTACACGAATTCGATTGGATGAAAAAAGTAGTGAAAAGGGTCATAATCCATCCAAACCATGGGCTATAGTCCAAGCATTTTGATCAAAAATTACCCAAAATGACATATTGTGAAAAAATTACACGAATTCGATTGGATAAAAAAAGTAGTGAAAAGGGTCATAATCCATCCAAACCATGGGCTATAGTCCATGCATTTTGATCAAAAAACACCCAAAATTATATAACTTGAAAAAATTAGATAAAATAAATTGGATGAAAAGTGGAGTGAAAAGGGTCAAAATCCATCCAAACCATGAGCTATAGTCCATGCATTTTGATCAAAAAACACCCAAAATGAAATAATTTGAAAAAATTAGATGAAATAAATTGGATGAAAAGTGGAGTGAAAAGGGTCAAAATCCATCCAAACCATGGGCTATAGTCCATGCATTTTGATCAAAAAACACCCAAAATGACATCATTTGAAAAAATTAGATAAAATAAATTGGATGAAAAGTGGAGTGAAAAGGGTCAAAATCCATCCAAGCTATGGGCTTTTGCCCAAGCGTTTTGGCCAAAAACAACGCAAAATGATACAATTGTAAAATATACATGAGATTTATTGGATGAAAAAAAAGTGAATTAAATCAAATTAAATCGTTTTTTTTACGAGTTTTTCTTTATAGTAAATTGGGAGATACAAACCCCATTTACGACATGATTAGTGCTTCATGTCGTTTTATTTTATACACAAATGGTGATGAATAACATAACAATTGTATTAGGAAAATAAAGCAAAATAGTAAAATAAATATTTTCGAAGGATAATGAATTGATAATGAAAATAAAGAAAAATGTACTGCGTTGCTCAAAAAATAATATTTTGATATAATTATATTGATAACGTATGAACAATGATACATTCAATCATTCCTTTCACAGTCCCCTGCGATACTTCAAATTAAAGGTAGCCTTGCCTTTGCATCGAAGCGAGACGAAAGGTGAGCTTGCAATGACAGAGACCTTTCTTAACACCATGGATAATATTTCTCATGTCTCTAGCATTGCAAGCTCACTGTTCATCTCATATCGATGGAAAGGCCCGGCTACCTTTCAAGATGGCACAGGAAACAATGTAAGGGGCTATTGCGAAATCATTGACGGGTTCAAAATATAGAACATAGCCGAAGACGAGTACGAAAAGTTTTTTGGTAGCTGACATAATTATTCTCTGAAGCGTTCATTTGAGAAATTTCCATGATTTCTATTATCAGTGCAATTATTTATTGACGTTCCACAAATTAGCGTACTTCCAATGTACCATTTCGGTGTCAACTTCTATGTTTTGAACCCGACAAAGATTTTGCAATTGAGTGTGCCCTATCACTCTACCAAAAATTAACCTTGTCCTTTGCCTTTCTCACCCGAAAGCCATATCAACTGGAACAATAGATTGCTTTTTGTTTGACCCGTGAGCCGATGTATGGAAAATGGTGAATACATAACTTATACCTTAGAACGTTTTAATGGTGGCAAGAAAAAAAAAAGAAAAATTTTAATCCCAAAATGGATGAAAAAGTGTATATTTTTGTGTGTCCAACATCACATGATAGGGCATTTAAAGGGGGACTAGTACGAAAATCGTTCAAAATTTAATTCGGCTGAAACTTTCTTGGAATAATCTCTAAGGGTCTAATAAACACTGGTTAAAGTTTTTTCTTGATATTCCGAAGGGAAGTATTATATTTTTACGAATTTTTAAAGAAGTCAGTGACGTCATTTACTCAACACCATACATCGCTCCATACATTTCCCTGTATTTTGTGATCAAAATATTCGCTCGTTCCATACTCAATACTGAAAAAAGAGACTTAAAAATCAATTGTAATCACAATAAACGTCAGTAAAGTCTTTCAGCCAACCTTTGGGCTTTATAGAAATAAAATAAATCAAGAAGTTATTTACAAAGAAATGTATGGAGCGATGTTTAGTGTTGAGTAAATGACGTCACAGACTCCGTTAAAGATTCGTAAAAATATAATACTTCCTATCGGAATATCAAGAAAAAAAATGATCTAGTGTTTATTAGACCCTTAAAGATCATTCCAAGAAAGTTTCAGCCGAATTAAATTTTGAGCGATTTTCGTACTAGTCCCCCTTTAAAGCTAGTATGAGATAATTAAGCAATGGCAGGCTTTTCTATTGAGCCGGAGCTTTGGACTGACTTGTCGTCGAAACCACCATTATAAGATGGCGAAACTTGGTTACCGTTTTTTACTTTGTAGCTTTCCCTGTAAAAAAAAAAACAAATGTAGATTAATTGTTATCGTCAACAAACTAAACATGATTGCTATTTCTTTTGAGTATGATATTACACTTGTCTGAGTCATGCGTCTATTAAGTGGGCTATTTTTAGAATAGCCACGCAGCCCTATTAAATATGACCACATGCAGCCCTTCAGGAGGCAGCTCAATTTGGAGAGCAAAACAATAGGTTCCAATTCTCAGGAGATTGAAATTCTATTCTTGTGTCTGCCGGCCAAATTGATCTGCTTTGATGTCACGTGCAAGGGATCTATGCCAGTTGAGTTGATCGCCTTCCCCGAAAGGAATTATGGGTCACTATTTTTGGTTAGCATTTTTCGAGCAAAAGTATATCTCGAAGGGGTCTTGAGTTTGATATTCAGGAGATGACCCGGGGCTTGTTGGGAAGGAAGATTAAGGAATAAGGGTCTTGGCTTTTGGGCGGTAGAGTGTGTCGGGAGGAATTGTTGGGGGAGCTGTATTAAAAAGAAACAATAACCTATAGATGTTTTGGTATGTAGGTAAGTTTAGTGTTACTTACATTCGCATGTCTTTTTCCTCCAAGGAATCTAAATGAAATGACAAATATTAAATAGTTAATATACATACAAGCAAACAAGCAAACAAGCAAACAAGCAAACAAGCAAACAAGCAAACAAGCAAACAAGCAAACAAGCAAACAAGCAAACAAGCAAACAAGCAAACAAGCAAACAAGCAAACAAGCAAACAAGCAAACAAGCAAACAAGCAAACAAGCAAACAAGCAAACAAGCAAACAAGCAAACAAGCAAACAAGCCTACAAGCAAACAAGCAAACAAGCAAACAAGCAAACAAGCAAACAAGCAAACAAGCAAACAAGCAAACAAGCAAACAAGCAAACAAGCAAACAAGCAAACAAGCAAACAAGCAAACAAGCAAACAAGCAAACAAGCAAACAAGCAAACAAGCAAACAAGCAAACAAGCAAACAAGCAAACAAGCAAACAAGCAAACAAGCAAACAAGCAAACAAGCAAACAAGCAAACAAGCAAACAGACAAGCAGACAAGCAGACAAGCAGTCTGATTGGTGATTCGTCGTTAATTATGTACTGTTTAATAAACGAGCAGGAGTGTTTTATCAGGTTTAAAACCACGAGGCGAAGCCGAGTGGTTTTAGACCTGATAAAACACGATCTGCGAGTTTAATGAACGACTTCAAAAATTCATGTTGGAATGAGACTCTTTTTCCCCCATGGGGTCATTGCTGTTTTATATACTGTCATTATTTTAAACTTAAAAGTTTCCGGAATCTGCATTTGTAACAATAGATGTGCAAATGACTCTGTCGAGCATTTCAAGTTCATTGCCATTTTAAAAATTCGAACACAGTTAACATGCCACCAAAAAGAGCATTTCGGAAGCCAAAAACGGCAGACGAAGAAAAAGATCTACGGGGGAGCTGTGTACCTAGATCTACTAAATATGTAAGCAAATGGGCGTTTAAAATATTTTCAACATGGCAAAGTTTACGAATGAACAAGAATTCCTGTTTAGAAGAACGAAGTTTTGTGGTGGATATCACGAAAGTGCAGAGCTTGGACACAAACATAATCAACCTGAACGCGGAGTCTTTGGATTTTTGGCTCGTGAAGTTTATTGAGGAAGTTTTTAAGGAAGATCGACAACGATATTGCGTATTCAATAACTGTACTATTAATCTTGTAAACACAAAACCAGACAATTAATTTCTTTAAAAAACTTTACAAATGCATGTGTGTTATACAATACTTAGCTATTAGAGGGTCCTTTTTCATGATGTGCTTCTCTTAGTACTCTCTTGGCCCTTTATCAGTACACGCATATCTTAATATAAAGATTTTGAAATCTTTATATAAAGATTTTGAAATCTTTATATAAAGATTTTGAAATCTTTATAAAGGACCAATAGAGTACAACAGCATGTCACGAATAAGGGCCCTGAATAACGAATAAATAATTAGCATGATTATTTGCTGTATCGTTATTCATTCAACCCCGCTTTTCCCTGGGGCCGAAATCAAATCCCTCCCCGGGCTTTAAGAATGTTGAGCTATTATCAGGTATAAAATAGCATGCACGTGACGGAATTCTTCTATTTTATTGGACCAAATGCTCATTAATTATTCATGAATTTTTGAAATAAAGAGAATACATATTTACCTGTGGCGTAGCCTTTTTTCTTTATCAAGCAGCAAAGATAAACTATGACGCAAATGTTGACGACAACAAGCAGGATTACGACAATGATGATGATGATACCGGCTGCAAAACCCACACCTGGCCAAGACAAGAAGGCTAAAATTAACTACATGCAAAGAACGACTGAAAAAGCGTTTAATTACATCCCTTTTCATGATTATGTGACCTGCCAACTGCAGGCGTCTTGCAATTTGGCTTCCCGGTAACATTAGCGTCACTAGCTATTCCGAGGTTTAGAAAAAAACTGGGTCGATATGTCATTGCATTGCTTTGTTACGTTGGAGTATTTTAGGGGACATATTTCCAAGATGATGTCCATTATGTCCCCTAAGATAGTCTCACAATGCACTGCAATCCAATTTTCTTCAACCTCGGAACGGGTAATTTGGTACTATTTAGGGATGAAACGTGAGATTATTGAAAGACATGCTGCATGTGGAGATTTCCTCGAATTATTGGGGAGAGTGCATGAAAGAAATTATGCATTTGTTTACCATTTTCGCAGTTTGTTCCATATCTAAACAGCTTGCAATCGCATTTGTAGCCATCACCTTGGACGGTGCACGTCCCTTTGAACAAGCAAGGTTTCGTTTCACACATGTTGTCTGTAAGTAATAAAGAGAAAATATATATAAAGATATAAGATAGAAATATATAGAAAGAGAAGGAGAGGAAGAAAAGAAGGAAAGAAAGAGGGAAGGGGAAATGAAACAAATTAATGAAAGAAAGAGAAGAAGGAAGGAAGAGGGAAGGGGAAAAGGAACAAATTAACGAAAGAAAGAGAAGACGAAAGAAAGAGAAGAAGAAAGAAAGAGAGAAAATAGAAAGAGAGAAAATAGAACAAAAGGAAGGAAGAAACGAAAGAAACGGAAGAAAGGATAAAAGAAAGGCAGAGAAAGAAAAGAACATAGAAAGAAAAGAAAATAGAAAGAAAGGAACGAAGGAAGGGAGGGAGAATAAAAGAATAAAGAATAAAAAGTGCAGAAGTGAAAAAGTTAAAATAAAAGAGGAAACAAAAAGAAAGAAAGAGAAAGAGAAGAAGAGAAGAATTCCTCATATTTTCATGTCTATTTACCTTTTACCGAAGCTTGGAATGATGACGAGGACTTAATCTTCAAGGGTCCAAGCGTATTGTTCGCAGATGCCTTAGACAAGGCACCTTCAACTTCGCTCTCTGTTTTCGTCTCGTTAAACTCTAGATCCGTCTCGGTAATGATGCTGCCCTTGCTATAACACAAACACCAATATACGTACTCAAATAAAGAAATAGAAAATGCGCGCATGTGCTGTGTGCTTTTATATATATATATATATATATATATATATAGCACGCGGGTTTAGCAGAACACGAAAGAAGTGTTAAGAGAAGCATGACGAATAATAGAGGGTTTCTCAGTATATTTAGAACGTTCGGCCAATTCCCCAGGTGCTTAATAACTGCACACAGCACAGCAAGCAAGTTTTTTTTTATTTATTTTATGAAATAAAAATTACAAGAATCGTTATTTTGGATACGCAATAAAAAGTGTTTAAGCATGCTGTGTGCTCTTATAAAGCACACGCTCCCAACCAATCAAAACGCGAGATTTATAACAGTTATTTGATTATAGTGCGACGCGCCTAACCGTGGCTACCTAATTATTTGTTTTACTTGCCACTTCAGCTTCTCATGAATGAAAAGAAAACACTTAATTCATTTTCTTGTCAAGATTCGAGCCTTTTCCTAATATGCCTTATTGAACAACTTGTAAAAAGTTAATTTGGCGACCACGGTTAGGGGCGTCGCACTGTAAAATCTATAAAAAGCAGCTAGAAATTCGTTGAGCTACGAGTAAGGTATCCAATTGGTTGACACTTCACATCCTGTATGTATATACAGCTATTTCAAAAAAGGTGTGTGAAGGTTTTGTTGCATGTTGCATGTTGCATGTTGCGGTTGCACGTTGCAAGCTGCATGTCGCTTACCAAGCTTGAAATGTATTATATCCATATGTAAATAACGTCAACTCAGAAGAAATATGCTGGAAAAAACCTGCAGACAACGTTTGGGAAAATTCCATATCGTTTTGAACTTTTGCTGTTTGGAGTCACATAACCCATAGCGCATTTAGGGCTTGGTATGCAACATGCAATAAGCAACAAAACGTTGATTAACCTTTCTTGAAATGTTCTGCTGTAATAGTTTTGAAATAAAGGCTACACGGGTTGGAGGAAGCGCGCAAGAAAGACCATCTCGCGTTTAAGACTGCGCGTATTTCTTGTTGTAAGGCCTACTGCATGAGTCGTGCGGTAGGGATTTAAAGTTAGTGAGAGTTTTTTCTTTTCTGAAACACAATTGAAATGTTTGAATCTAATAGAAATTACCTTGCTATAATCAGCGTGCATTTGATTAACGTTCTAAAGAACATTTTCTGGAACTATAGAGAAAACATTGAACAAAAAATCAGAATTAAAATGGATGGATGTGGGGATGGGATGGGATGGATCGATGGATCGATGGATCGATGGATCGATGGATCGATGGATCGATGGATCGATGGATCGATGGATCGATGGATCGATGGATCGATGGATCGATGGATCGATGGATCGATGGATCGATGGATCGATGGATCGATGGATCGATGGATCGATGGATCGATGGATCGATGGATCGATGGATCGATGGATCGATGGATCGATGGATCGATGGATCGATGGATCGATGGATCGATGGATCGATGGATCGATGGATCGATGGATCGATGGATGGAATAGAGAGACGGATGGACGGGATGGGATGGGATGGGATGGATGAATAGATAGACCTTATGCAATATCGGTCGCTCCTAATTTGCATAAAGGGAAAGCTTAAAACATGTTTGAAATATTTCGAATTGAGAAAATATTTTGTCTTCACATGAAATACCATCAGTAAATTAGTAACTGTGCACAGTTTCAAAGAATAATGATGATTGTAGAGTTACAAGCATTTAATTCTGTTTCACATACAAATCCTTCTGATTTCAAATCGCTGTAATTTCCCTAGTATTTATGCTAGAGCACTCACATTTTGCTTAAAGGGGCACTTGGATGAAAACGCCCCCATTTTCGAAAGTCCGAATAATTCAAATATTTGAGAATAATAATACTCAATTATGATCAGGAAAACCAGATTTGCGAAAATCTTAGCCTGGGAGCCACTTGCAGTTGAGAAATGTTGGTTCAAAAGGTAAAAGAACAATAGGGTTGAGTAAATGACGTCATTTACTCACAATTTAGATGCTGAAAAAAATGAACAATTTATACCCACCACTTTTAACTGTGCAGAAAATATGTTGCTTGGATACTATTAGAGCCATATAAATAAGTTTAACCAAGTTTCAAGTCATTTCCAATTTTCATCGATTTTCGTCCAAGTGCCCCTTTAAATAATACCCGTAGCACATGCTTTCCAATGCTGGCTGTTATGACTGTAGGAGCTGACCAGCTCCTGAGTGGAAAACAATACTAGTATAGTCATTCTCCGTTATGGGTTTTGCATAAGGTATATTGATGCATGAGTGGACAAATGGGATAGACGGATGGATGAAATGAAGTGAGAATTTGCACTAACCTCATCACAAATTTCTTTTTCAAGGTCCTTGAAGTCAGTGCTTGAAGAATCTGAGTATTCATCTTTCCAAAGAGGGTATACTAAAACAATATTTAAAGAGAACTTTTTTCCCATTGGATCTGAAAGGAAAAATCGTCATCATCACCATTTATAGCTCCAATCTGTAACAGGGGCGTAGCGAGGACCTTGAACATTGGGGGGGGGGGGGGGGGGGGGGGGGGGCACCCAGTATAAAAAAGCAAACCAAAAAACCGAAACCAAACGTTTTTATATATTCAAACATTAATTACACTTTGTCGGACAATTAATTTCAAAAACGTCCCCCCCACCCCCCCACCCCCCCCCCGTACCCCCCTCGCTACGCTACTGATCTGTAATACCTTTATCATTGGGAAAAACCGTGCACATTATACTGAATACTCATCAGAAGATATTGCAAATGGTTCTTATATTTAAAGATGTACAAGAAACAACAACAACGACAAAAAAGAAAACATTGTAGTAAATGATGGTATAATGAAAATGGCCTGTTTGGTCCAGCAATATTGTGCTCGAATTGTGAATTTTTGGTTAAAAGCACCAAACTTGGCACGATATGTTAGCAAAAGACAAGCCGATTGATTTCAGCTATGTGCCCACCTCTATTTCATTCAGGGGGAGGCGAATATGGTACTCAGGGGGAGGGGGAGGACAAAAATTGTTGCAGACTATTCTCTTCAGCGGCGAAACAGAAAAAACGACATGAATATAATTAATGCAATACTTTTACGGTTTTTTAAATTTAACTATCAGTGATACTGCAAAACTATAATCCATTCATTTTTTGTCACTTTTGCTCCAAACTTGTGACAAAATCCTGTCGAACTAAAGCTATGGAGATAGGTAGGGAAGGCGATATATCTCTAAACCGCATTCACTAAATTTAACCGCATTTGATATTTTGTCCATTGGCCCCAAAAGACTTGTGTTCAAAAAATACTGAGCCGAAAAGCAAATCGCTGGTTTCATAACGAGAGGGAAAATTGGTTTTTCTGTTCTGCGCTCTTCAGCTGTTTTAAGACCCTGAGTGTTTGTCTATCAAAGGAATGAACCCAAGATATAATGTTATACAGTTAAGATTATATAGTTGAGCTTGCTAAACGGATTTGAGTCAAATACTAACCATCTTTCTCGCAGTATCGTCCAGTGAGACCCTTTCGACAGTCACAGCTCCATGTTGAGCCTTGACGAATGCAAGTTGTATTACGTTGGCAAACATCTTCACAAACTGCAGGAAAGAAGTTTTTAAAAAATGTCAGGTTTTGATTGACCACGAGTTGTGTAGTAGCTGAAGCAGGAGGAGGGAGTTTAGCATCCATTATCCCTTTTTCTCTTAAAGATGATCTTAATGGTTGTTCTGTTCAAGAGATATGGCAACAGAAGCAGTAACATGGACAACCAAGGCAACAACAAAAAGTGACAAAACAGCAGCAGCAACAACAACAAAAGCTGCAGCAACGATGACAGCCATAACAACAGCAGCAACAACAACAGCTGCAGCAACAACAACACTAGCAGCAACAACGACAACAACAATAGCAACAACAGCAGCAACAACAACAGCAACAACAGCAGCAGCAACAACAGCAGCAGTTTGTCTTTGACCTTGTCTAGACTATATTTAAGTGCAGATTTTTTGTAATTTAGTTGGACGACAACAGCATCATTTCAAAAACCAAATATAACTTACTTTTGACCACAACATTTGAATTGGCTTTTGCATCCACACCTATACCATTACTAGCAACACATGTGTAGACTGCCTGCTCACTCTGCTCTTTTGTCAGCATCAGGTTCTCTCCACGACCAACTATCTCACTGTCACGTGTCCAGGTGATGTTTGCAGCCGGGTTACCGTGAGCTTTGCAGTTAAGATCGATTGTGCCGTTCTCGTAAAGTGTGAGAGTGGATTTGGGAGATGTAGTTATTTCGGGTTGGTCTGAAAATGAAAATAAAGGGAACAGGTTAGTCATTTTTCGCCATTGTCTGTTCACTATCATCATCGGTCATCACACTTTTTTGTAATCAATGCGATCGTCAATCACTGCCATCACCACATCATCATCATAATCCTTATCACCACCACCACCACCATCATCATCATCATAATAATAATCCTCATCACCACCACCACCACCACCATCATCATCATCATCATAATCATAATCATAATCCTCATCACCACCACCACCATCATCATCATCATCATAATCATAATCATAATCCTCATCACCACCACCATCATCATCATTATCATCATCATCATCATAATCCTCATCATCATCACAATCATTGTCATTATTGCCACCCACCCACCTATCCCTTTCATTATACCACTCATCCAGCATCCAGCATCCAGCATCCATCCATCCCTTTCATTATCCCTCATTATCTCCCATGTTTTTGTCATCCTTGTAATAAAATAATATAAAATTTATAAAATGGGATTTAATAGCGTGACATCTCCACAGAATAGCTATTTGTCCACTGAAATTCCAGTTGGAATTTAAAATTTGATTTTTGCGGAGGCAGGCAAAATGGAGAACCCTTAGAAAAACCCTCGAAGCACAGAAGAGAACCAACAAGCAACTCTACTCACATATACGACACGTACGGAGCCCGGCGCGACTCGAACCCGGATCGCACTTTATTATCGCCATCATCAATGGCCATCAAAACTCTTATCACTATCGGACAACATTTAGTCCTTTTCGTCATTTTTATCATCATTCATTAACACGGTCATCATCATCATAATCACGATCATTATTATATTATCATCATTCATTTATTATTTTGTCATATATACTTACACAACACATTGATGTAGGTTGAAGATAACCCTGAAGGGCATTCATCGCCATTACTTGCTGAACACTCATAGCCACCATCGTGTGACCTCATTAGAGCGTTGAATGTAAGAATATGGCCAACAGGATAAGAGGAGTTAACTCCAACCTTTCTCCAAACAATGTTCATTGGGTCACTGCCTGTGACGTTACAAGGGAATACAACCTTTGAACCCTCAGCAATAGACCGGTTTCGAAGAAGCATGATGTTTGGAGGTGCTGGAAATAAATAGAGCTCAATTCTTTGATGTGTTTTTTGTTATTTTTGCCACCCACCCTCTCATTCATGCTATCTTATAAACAAGGCTATACAATCCCGTACGTAGGCTGAATTCTGAACGGGGGGAGGGGTTTTTTTTTCCACTTTCCAAAAGGGTGGACCTGTGTACTATTTCATTACTATAGTCATCTTGGGCCAATTTTCAAGAAGAAGAAGAAGAAGAAGAATATCAATAAAAATATATAATGGTAATTGAACTAAGTGGAGTGCAATTTGGTCTGATATCAAACGCGCGATAACAAAATCACACGACCGCGTAGCGGGAGTGTGATTTGTAATCGCAAGTTTGATATCAGACCAAAATTACACGACATGAAGTTCAATTATCACTTTATTATATCCATTTGGAAATCATATTAGATAGACACTAAATTTGTACAAGTACAAAAGTATTTATTAATAAGTAGCTGTTAAAATCATCCATTTTGTTTCTTTTTGTAACAAAAAATTGCAGTCAAACTTGAAAAAAGCTACATTTTATGTTCCTTATTTGCTGTAATCTGATTGGCTGATTACATACAATCCTGTAATCTGATTGGTTACCTTTTCTAGTGTTGCATTGTGATTGGCTGACAAAAAGATGCGATTCGGACTCAAAATAGTGTGATTCGGACTCAAAATAGTGCGATTCGTGCTTGAATCAATCTACTGAGAGCCAATCAGATTACAGGATTTGCTAGTGATTTCAAAATGGATATAATATATCAGTTAATAAATGGGTCCATTTAATACCTTTAGTGTTCATAAACACTGTTGTATTTTCTCCTGGCCCTACGGTATTGCTTGGTTGACACCTGTATGTGTTGTTGCCCTCTGTTGTACTGTTCATCTGTATGCTCGAAGAACGTGAAGATTGTATAAGTTGATCGTTCAAGTAAAACGAGTAGGTCGTTGCTGGAGGGTCAGCATCTGTAGTGCATTCAAATTGCACGATATCGTTGAGACAGACAGTGTTGTTGGACACTGTGATTCTTGTTCGTCTGGGTTTGTCTGGGAAAAAATGGGGTAGTGTATCATTAGAAATGAGATTAACACAAAAACAATATGTTGATTATAAAGGAGATGATAGGATAGATAGATGAATAATCAGGAGAGGGTGGTTGGTTGGATGGATGGATGGATGGATGGATGAATGGATGGATGGATGAATGGATGGATGGATGGATGGATGGATGGATGGATGGATGGATGGATGGATGGATGGATGGATGGATGGATGGACTGATGGAGGGTGGGTGGATGGAGGGATAAATGGATGGATGGATGAATGAATTAATGGATAAATGGATGGATGGATGGATCAATGCATGAATGGATGGATAAATGGATGCATGGATGGATGCATGGATGAATATATGGATGCTGGATGAGTGGGATAATAAAAGGGATGGATGGATGGATGCTGGATGAGTGGGATAATGAAAGGGATAGGTGGGTGGGTGGGTGGATAGATGGGTGAATCGATGGTTCGAAGGAGAGATAAATGAGATAAAGACAGGGGAGAGGTGAGTATAGAGGAAGAACATGGAAAAATTAAAAAATGGAGGATAAATGCATGAATCGAAGAAGGAAGTGATAGATACAGAAAGTGGAATACAAGAAATCAAAAATACAAATAACTTACACAACACATAGATATAAGTTTGTGATTTTGCCGCAGGACATTCATTTCCATTGCTTGCAGTACACTCATAAGCACCATGATCTGCAGTCGTCAAGCTTTCAAACGTGACATTCCTACCACTTGGAAAAGCAGAACCCCCACTTTTCCTCCATGTAACAGTCATTGGGTCACTTCCAGAAGTATTACATTCCAGTATAAGTCTAGACCCTTCAGATATTGTCTGATTTACAGTTATCTGTGTCACTTTCGGAGGGGCTGTCAATAAATTTTAGGGATTACATTTTTTCAAATATTTAACTGAAACTTTAAATATAGCCAGTCCTGCAATATACTTTTTCCCCGGTCGTAATCGTAAAACAGTAATTAATCGGTATTGCGTATAGTCGCGACGGTATAGTCGCAAGTAGTTGTATTTTGTTCTAGGTACGCAATACCGACTAATTACTGTTTACGATTACGACCGCAGCACCAGAGCTATAAATACCATCTACTGTCTTTCATTCCCCACTGTACTTTGCAGATGACTGCCGCTCAGGTTGTCGAAACGTCAGTCCCTACCAACAACAGTCTTTCTCAAGAGTACACTCACCCGGACGATCACATTACTCACTCAACTACTACACCTGGGTTCAAACCTTTTACTCTCATATGGTACATTTTTTTCTTCCTAACAATAAATGTATTTGGTGATCCACGTACTTGTACCAAACATGAAGTACCATTACCTTATTATAGGAAAATAACGCTCCACGAAATTAAAGTATTAGAAATTAGCTCGACTTAAATTAACGCGAATGGAGGGCAAAAATACTTCTAAATTAAGAAAATTAACGCGAAAGAGAAGCCAAAATTCCCATTTAAATGAAATTAATGCGATGGACACAAAGATAACTCATCTGAAAGTGAAAATGAAGAGCTTGTAGAATGAAATACGAAAAGATAAAATACTCGGAAATGTTGTTATGATTTTAAGTGACTAGCTGTAATTTTCATTTTAAATGAACAATTTTTCATAAGTAGATTACAAATAAAATTGCTAGAAATTCATATCGTGAAAATCAACGTTTCACTTTATTAATGGCGTTAATTTCATGGGGCGTTCATTTCCTATAATAAGGTAGTAAAGCCTTGCAATCAGGTCTGAATTTTGAAATATCGATTGTGGCCTATTCGTACCCTGCTTTCTTACGACCCATAAAGCATTTCGATTTCGCTCATTTGCATCAAATTTGAGGGGCACTTTGCAGTGAAGGATAACAAGCAAAGGGCCCCTCAAAGTACAGTCGAGAATAAGAAACTAGTGAATTGGAGATGTGAGCTCCTTAGATTTCGTGGAGGAAGAAAACCGAAAACAGCCATCAAATCAAGGTAGAAACTCAATTAACAGTAATCGGTGAAGCTGAGTTCGATTTCCAGAATCGAACTTGAGACCCCAGAGGCGAGAGGCGCCGGTACACTACCACTACACTGTGGCATCAGTTTATTTATGAACAGGACAAGAAATACCTTTTGTGACCATTATCTTGCTGGCATTTTTTCCAATCCCAACACTGTTATTCGTCAAGCAAATATAGGTATGAGTACCTACTCTTGTGCTGTTAAAAGTTAGATATGCGTATGATGACGATGTCTGTGTTGATACTATTGTTTGGCCATCTGAGTACAATACAAAGTCCGCCAATTTTGGGTTACGAGACGCATAAGCCCTAATGGTTGCCATGTCGTTCAAACAAACTGCAGATTTCGCTGAATATAGGCTCGTGGATTTCGGTGGATCTGCATGGAAATAGAGAACAGCATTTATGTTATTTATAATCAATATACTGTATTACCTCTTCTGCTTCTACTTTATAATAAGCTACAATAATGGAGGAACGTGGGAACGTTGTTACGTTCTCAGAAAACTGATCAGAAATGCTTCGAAACATATCTTTAACTACATATATTTTCACTTTTTTATATAATTATATTTTATTATATCTATTGCGATTCACGATTCTCTGCGAACTCAGACATTTCAAGAGGGTGTCAATGGGGTTTACAGTTAACTGACAATTGGCATAAAATTTAGTAGTTAACAAAAACAAACGCGCGTCGCGTAGTTTTTGTTTGTCGCCTTGGATGTGTCTGTATGATATAAAGAAAATTACACGTTCGCTAGAAGAAATTTGCTGAAAATTCAAAGATAAACTTCATATATTCGCGCCACCGTGTAATATCCTCTATATATTGTTCATATTTAAGTGTATTCTTGAAGTATAAGTTTGAAGAAAATAAAGATTTTTTTTCAATACTCTTGAAACTGCATAAAAAAATGTTGAAATAAATTAATGCATGCGCACTTGGAACTTTGCTCTTTAAAGCTACTTACATTGAATATCGATCTTAGTTTTTGGTGATGATTCTCGTGAGCACCCATCACGATCCGTTACCAAGCAACTGTAATCGCTATAGTCATAACCTCTCCTGATCCCTGCCTTGGTATAGTTGTTATCGCTTGATGGAGGAAGGATTATGTTATTGGAATATCCTACTTTCCAAACATATTTGAAAGGCATCTTGCCCGTGGCGTTGCAGAAGAGGTTTAATGTGGATCCCTCGACAACAGCAACAGCCGGAAGCCAGACATTCGGGAGGGCTTGAAATAAGAAAAGAAGAAAATACAGTTTACTAAAAGAGATAGATTGGATAATAATGTGTGATGGTATAATTGTGGATAAAATTGGTGGTATCAAGATTCATTCCTCCCTCCCTCAATCAATCCAATTCTACTACCCCTCCCCCGCCTCCCTACCTCCCTCCCCTTCTACCCATGCACCAATCCATAGCATACACCAATCTATCCACATATCCTACATTCATCTGTCCATCCATTAGTAATGAACCACCCCTTAAATACACATCCATCCATAAATCCGTTTTCACACTAGTGACGCAAGCATAAGCATACAGTCATTTGAAAAAACGTTACGTTGTCGCCGATCGACATTGGACCGAAACAAAGTATGGGTAGAAATCACTGAAGCGCTTAATTATTCGCTCTGAAGTAGTTGTTTTTGCTTACTAATAAGATAATACAAGCAGCAGCCCTTTAAATGGAAGTCTTCTGGTTTTGTGAAAAGAAGATATAAGTCTATATGATTAACATTCAGTCAAAGATGTCCCCAATTTTGAAACTGTTAAGTCATTAAAATACTATTTCGCCAGCGAATTTTCGTACTGTAAGCCCGGCGCATATTAAAATCAGTGAAAAATTAATAATAAATGTTAATAATCAATGCCATGTGATGTTAATGTGCCAACCATTTTAACAATAGGTTTTGTCACTTTTCAATGGATTGTCCAATATATAGAATTCTGGTTGGTAATTTAAATAACAAACTACAAAGACAAACTTCGTCACCGTACGCCCACCAAAAGTACTTACACATGGTGGTAATCTCAATCGTTGCATTTTCTCCATCACCCAATACATTGGTAGGCTGGCATCTGTACGTAGCATTACCCTCTACTGTCGTTCGTATGTTTTGCCTTCCAATAAACGATTTTCGTACCAACTTATCGTTCACGTAAAACGAGTACTCGCTTGGTGGATATCCATTCGCAGTGCATTCCAGTTCCACATTACTATTAAGGCAAACGCTGCTATTTATAGCAGTTAGACTTGTCACGTTTGGTTTCCCTTTAACAAGAAAAAGGAATATATATATTTTTTTTTTTTTGGAAATAAAAAGTCAGTCAACCAGTAAGTTAGAAAATCAGTCAATCAGTCGGTCAGCCAGTCAGTCGATCGGTCAGTCAGTCAGTCAGTCAGTCAGTCACTTAGTCACTCAGTCAGCAATCATAAAGACTAACGAACAAATTCAATTGATGAAGACTGATGAAGACTGTAGTTTTACAGTCGAAACGTCTTGAAGTAAAAAAGTTAAATTCCAGTGGTTGAACTTATAAGCAAACAGAGCATTTACTCAAGATTTCCTTAAGATGATTCCCTTGAAAGAAATTTTGCCAATAACTTTGTTTTGAAACATTGCATGGACATTACTGATGTAATGGACCTTTAAAAACTGCAATAAAGAGAGGAGGTCACCATGCTCGTTTTCCCGCTAGATGCTCTTCAAATGTAGCAATTTATAGGTTTTTGGCAAAATGTGGTTGTCGGAATCAAAACCCTTTATTCTCGGTTCAGAGTACTTCCTAACAACAAAACTTACCTATAATTCAAAGTTTACTAACTAAGGTATACTTCTTAATCTATCAAAGCAATTGACTGACTATGATAGTTTAAATATTAGTGAAAAATGCATGTATGTGCGACTCCAGAACGTCCAGAATCGCACGCTTTGACTATTCTCATCAAAATATTTCAAAATTTATCCAATAAAGTTTCCTTCATACTTTTATATATGATTCCCAGAACCGAGTTTGTTTAAAATCTCGAATAAAAAATGGGAGTAGTCATTCTCGTTTTGGATTTATTTTGAAAAATAAATCAACTGTTCGCCCATCCCTCATTGAGAGACACTCAGCTGTCATTCTGCTAGAATGACGTTCAACCATTATTATTAAAACTGTTTTCCTTTCGCCTGAAACAGACTTTCAGTATTTGACTTGGGTCATGATCGTTCAATCGTTTATATACAGCTCTTAAAAGAGTCTTCATAGGTTGACCTTTTCTTTTCCTTTTCACTTCTGTAAACGTTAATTTCTTAATGTATCTTATATTTGATGAGCGTACTATGTGCGAGAACCATTTTAGTTGTTGGTTATGAACAAATTCCTCCAAGGGCGTTGCCCCACTGTATTGTATAATTTTCGGGTTAGTTAGGATATAAGACATATCTGTATCTTGTGATGTAGTTGTAGAATCACTAGCTTGAGTTACCTTCCTCTTATGTCCTCCTCCTACTAGATTGCGTAGATGGTAGTTGTATGTGGCAATAACAGTGTTCAGAGATGCTTCTGGTAACGACCAAGTCTGGCATGAGTACGTGAGTTTACTTCTAAACATAGAGTCGAATATCTTTCTTCTTGTTACAAGCGAGACTGCATGATTTTTGTAAAATAGTTCGTCTTTATGATAAGCGTTAATAGCCGAGAACGTTCTGGTCGTTATCTCACATTTAGGAGTATATGCCTCATTGTATGTAAAATTCTGTCCAAGGTATGTAAAAGTCTCGGTGTTTTTGAGATGCTGATACATTCTAGTGTTATCAGTTAACTTTGTGGTTGAATTTGTTATTCTGTTGTAGATGGATTCAAGTTGCCGAATAACTGCATCTTTCCTGAGTTCCGTTGAATGTTTACAAAATAAATCAGATTTAGAGATTGAGATTGTAGAAACAGTCTCTATTGATTGAGATTGTAAAAACATGAAAGTAAAATGGATAAGCTGCTTAAGTTCCGTGCTTTTAGGCGTATGCACAGAAAAATGCGCAGTGCAAAACAAGGGAATTACCTTAAAAGATACATAATTTCTGTAAAAGATACTGAAAATCTCATAACTACTTACAGTATTCAGCAACGACAATATCATCTATGGCGATGTTACCATATTGGCTACCGTCCTTGGTACCTAAGAAGGAAAGCTGGAAGAAAGTAAGACATCGATTCAGATTTAGGGCATTGTAAAATATTTTCCCGGAGTCAGTATATTCGCCTAACATGAGCCAAATGCTAGGAACACTGACCCATCTCCCATACTGAGTCTGTGAGCCGGCATATTCCCAGATAAGAAGCTCATTACAAGGAGCATCCATCTCCCAAACGGAGAATGTGAGCCGGCATATTCTCAGATCAGGAGCCATTACTAGGAGTATCCACCTCCTGTGACTGGGTCTGTGGGCCAGCATATTACAGTATTATGACTTAAAACGAAAGCCTTAATCACAATTGAGCCCACGGCCCAGCGGTATCACAAAAGAGCGTACATCGCGATCGAAGTAAATAAAGCTATCTGGCCGAGCTCCCGATAAATTTAATAAAAAGACACGTTAGAGTATAAGGCCTTCCGAACATTGAATTTCTTGAACATCTTGAATTTTAGCATGAACTCGAACCGATAGCCTCACTTCAAAATACGCTCATTTAAGATACCGCTGGACCATGGTCACAACTGTAATCAATAACCAGCTGATCTGAAATAGTGACGTAGAAATCAGTGACGTCACAGCAAAACTGAAGTGTCATGCAGCCTGGGAAAATTGAAGTTTATATCTGAAATAAATCTAGATTTTAAGGAGAGGGTTTTT
This sequence comes from Anthopleura xanthogrammica, assembly GCA_964019055.1. Taxonomy (NCBI): domain Eukaryota; kingdom Metazoa; phylum Cnidaria; class Anthozoa; order Actiniaria; family Actiniidae; genus Anthopleura; species Anthopleura xanthogrammica. The sequence continues at coordinate 12,329,312 of OZ025210.1, forward strand.
ATATTCCGTATACATTTAATATGACATCCATTATATATTGAGTGGGGGAATAAAATAAAGAAATGTCAGTTTTGCGAATTTTCTCGATTCTGATTGGCTAATATTTTTTCTCAGATCAGCTGGAAGGTCTACCCCTAAACAGATAGCAGAATATCTTACCCTTACTGAACCAAGAACGTTAAGCTTGATCTCAGCCTTTTTCCAACCTTTTCCTTGATTGTCATTCTTTGAGAAAATTGCAGTGTTACCAGCATACACAGTTAAGCCTCCCATTCCCGAAAAGCCGAACTGGTGATACCAGAATACGATCCAAGTGTTGCTTTTTGTTACTGTAATCTGTTTGTATATAATAGCCCTTGCACCAAAGCTTTTGAAACTATATACATCATAAACCATATAATACCCTGCAAGAAAATAGGCAGTCTGAGATCAAGTATATACATCATATACCATATAATACCCTGCAAGAAAATAGGCAGTCTGAGATCAAGTTTATACGTATGGTTAACAATTATTGGATGAGATGAGTGTGATATGAAAAGCTAAGCATAACGACATGGCGGCGATGTTGGATGATGTAACAAAAGAACTCATTGAAAAATATTTTGTTAAAGTCATCCAACATGGCGGCTATGACGTCACGTGCAAACGAATAATTCGGCACATTTGAATTTCGACGTCTAAACCGGGCATAAAAAAGCATTATATTGAACAATGTAAGCTAGTTATTAAATTTTTTCGTGTATTGTGCCCCGTCCTTCTTTCTTATCTCGGCCTAAAAATTCTGGCGGATATGATTACATCAATCGTCCAATCATTGAATGCTAAAACCTTATTGGACAAGTTTGGTCAGTCAATGCTTGATGGATGGATGGATGGATGGATAAATGAACAGACTGATGGATGGATGGATAAATGGATGGATGGATGGATGGATGGATGGATGGATGGATGGATGGATGGATGGATGGATGGATGGATGGATGGATTGATAGATGGAAGGATGGATGGATGGATGGATGGATGGATGGATGGATGGACTATGCACATTCAGTACGGTGATATACTATCCATACCGCTCCCAGATGTATGGTCCTGCGCAGGTCCACTATAACGGATCGGTTCGGAACTCTTGGCTCTAATCCAGTTCTTATGGTCAGCATATATACCAGAGTTGCCCCAGCTTGTAACTTGTTGAAACCCGCAGGTACCACTGTCAAAGTTGCATTCAAAATCAATGCCTAATGAAGCAACAACAACAAAAATTGATGTAAAGAAACTTCAAAACGTTACTCGTTATGATAGAATAAGCAGGCAAATAAAAGCTTTGCATCATCACGTGATGGCAGCCATGACAGGAGCCACAACAATAGAGTTTTTTCCCCTGGGAAACTGAATTTTTTCTTACGTAAGTCAGATTAGACTACTTTCATTTGTTCTTGCTTTCTATGCCTGTCACGGCTGCTGTCACGTGATGGTGCAAAGCTTCTATAGATTCGTGACTCATGATGGCAAGAGGTCTAATAGACCTCATCGGCTTGGGTGTAATGTTGTCCCATTTCAGACCACGTGTCATTCCCCAGAGTATCATTTCATTGTTTAACGGTTGCGAATGAGAAGACACATGAATATGGATACAACTCAAACAAAGAATCTTATTCTCAAGGGAATGACACGTGGTCTGAAATGGGACAACATTACTCCAAGCCGATGAGGTCTATTGAGGTGTAACAGAAGGCACCATTTCTAATAAATCTGTTTCTCTTTCTCATTACTGGTCAATCAGATGATAAAAGTCTTTGAATCTCAATATCTGCTCCAAATAGGGATCAAGCACTGACCACCATGCCATGTGCTTTCAGCCGGAAAGAAGTTCATTGAAAATTTGTGATTCAGCTGATGAACATTCAGCACGAGACACGAAAAGTGACCTCGAGTAAACTTAAACAATGCCAATAAGTAATAATTAATAATATCAAATTTAAAAAGAAAATTGAGATTCGAGCTAGTAAAAGTAATTCGTAACTATATTCTGATTTTCGAGTTGCATAAGTTGAATACTTTGAATATTCATGAAGGTTTTAGTGAAAGAGCAAGCAAGGTCAAGATCAAATTAAACCTTTGCATGTTACTTAATCCATGATGTCAGATCAGCCAATCAGAATTGTGAAAATATTTATGTACATTTCATGGTTCCGACTCAGACAACCTTAGCTAACCAATCACATTTGTAAGCAGTTTTCTCAGAGGAATTAAACATATTCTTCCACAAACAACTAAAATAACCTGTTTTACGGGTTACTACTGTACACAGATAGTAGGAAAGGATTTTGTCTTGATTTTTGATCTACAGCGAAAAAAATTTTTTTTTTACGGTCAGAGTTTTAGTTTCCAAGAATTCTACATAAACTTTTATGCCGGCTTCTTCTTGGGACATAGACACGGTATGTAAGTCGGAACCCTATAAGATCACAAATCGAAACGATTTATTTTAGGCCATTCTATTTTGACGAAAAAAAGTGTAGAAGAAGAAGAAGAAGAAGAAGAAGAAGAAGAAGAAGAAAAGACTACGACGAAGGAGAAGAAAAAAAGAAGAAGAAGAAGGAGAAGAAGAAGAAGAAAAGAAGAAGAAAAAGAAGAAGAAGAAGAAGAAGAAGAAGAAGAAGAAGAAAAGACGACGACGAAGAAGAAGAAGAAGAAAAGAAGAAGAAGAAGAAGAAAAGAAGAAGAAAAAGAAGAAGAAGAAGAAGAAGAAGAAGAAGAAGAAAAGACGACAACGAAGAAGAAGAAGAAGAAAAGAAGAAGAAGAAGAAGAAAAGAAGAAGAAGAAGAAGAAGAAGAGGAAGAAGAAGAAAAGAAGAAGATTAAGAAAAAGAAGAAGAACAACATCAACCGTTGTGAACACTAACAACAGCAGCAGCAGCAACAGCAGCAGCAGCAACAGCAGCAGCAGCAACAGCAGCAGCAGCAACAGCAGCAGCAACAGCAGCAGCAACAGCAGCAGCAGCAACAATGTGATACAAGATAAAAAATAAATAAAAAAAAGGAGAGAAAGATAGAAAGAAAGAAAGAAAACAAGCCTTTACTTATGTAAAGCCCAGCTGTCGTAATAAATATGCATGATTCTGTCGAGCCCGAACTTGACTTCTTGGCTTTGTGTAGTACAGCTTGACTCAATTGCCAATTTTTTCCTTCGAATATTTTTCCTCCCTTCCTCCCACTTAAAAATCCTTGTTAGCTCTAGTCATCTGATTTAAAAGAGATCACTCTACATTGACGTAGCTAGCTCACTATAGCAACTAACCAAATAGCATCAAATCCGTGGCCAGGCTAATCCTTTAAAACCTTCACCGAAACCGGCACTTCACGAAATATGGTCATGAAAAATATGACCACGAAAAATGTCTTTGAAAGATAGAATCGTACTTAAGACAACTTGATTAAAATGAGTTCTAAGTGAGCTTTATTTCTAGAACGACTAAAGACGTTTGCACAAATTTCCAGACTTTTCAAAAGCGTTCGGGCATCAAACGAGCATTTCTGCGACTAATAATCTATATTTTGCCGTTAATTGTCTGTGACAAAACAAATTTAAGATAAAGAGTTTAAGCGTTGAAAAAGATCGAATATAATCAGCGTATTTGCAAACTTCAACGTTAAAAAACTTAAAGCTGTAAACATTGATCTTTCTAGCTACATGAAAATGAAAAAGTTTAAACAATAACAAACGTAAACACAAGTACCTGTACAGAGCTGTGCTGTTATGGCGACGAGAAGTATAGCAACTTGACCCTGATACTCTCTTGAGAACATTCTTAGTATATTATAAGGCACTGAGTTCTTGCTTGTTGTGCTGTACTCTTTCAAATGATTTGTAGCTACGATTCTAGATGTTTTATGACTAATATGCTTGCATAATGAGAAATTTTGAATAGAAGTTTTAGCACAAAAAATACCCTGATTACAAGGACTTTTTTCTTTTGTTCGTTCGGCATTGGACCGCACCATGTTATTCTTACGGACAATAGCCAAGAATAATTGATAATACTACCACAGCATCAATCACAAGAAAATCAAGCAAGCGAAGCGAGATTTTGCAATACTCGGAATGAATTTGCGTAATTATTTGTTGATGACGGTAAACTTCCAAAGGGAAGGGCAATATTTCTAAACTATATTGGAATGTATTATGCAGTTCTTGATCGTTTTTAAAAGATTTTTGTAATTATCATTCTTGTGATAACCACCACCACAATTAATAGATAGTTTAAAATATTTTTTGTAACTAGTTATACTAAACACTGGCCATTTTAAGAAAACAACTTCAAAATATCTTTTATGTAATCCATGAGTAAAATAAGGATGCTTTCTAAATACTGTTTGCGTGAACCAGATCAATTTTGTATATTTAATGAAACCTTGGTAGACGTCATAGTCATTAACATATTGGAAGTATAAACCTTCATATCTTAAAGACGCATCACTCAAATCAAGAAATATTTTATCATTCAACTATTTACTTCATGTAGAATCAGTATTGAAGGCATTGAAAAAAAATGTTATGTGCACTTTAAGGAGACTGTCTACAGTTTTTCTTGTGCTCAACCCCTTGCATTTTGACGGCTGCAGTTCTTACATGCAAGTACCTATCATCTTGAAATTACACCAATCTACTGTATGAAGATTGAAGTTTTTAACGATGTGTATTTCATTGGCATTAGAGTTACCATAGCAACCAAATAATGACGTCACGCTTTTTGATTAGCACTTTCATGCGTTATTTGATATAAACGTTTGAAATGACACACTGGACGCTAATCTTTAGGCATGTGCCTAAAGTTATACGAAGTTTGGAGAAAATTCTAAAGTCCGATTTTAAGTTATTTGAGGCGGAAGTTTTACCCTTAAAATTGAACTCACAATTTGTTGTTTGTTTTACAATACCTTCGCAAAGAAACACTGTTTTTAATAGGCTGAAAAATCGTCGACTGTCTAGATCTTGAGAACGTATTCTCTGCAAAATTTCACAACATATCAAAGTGCGTTGGAGTACGTCAACGTAAAACCAATATTTTGCAAAATTGTGTCAAAATTCATCCTCAGATTGTCTGGCAGTCCAAATTAAAAATTTGTCTTTTTTTTTTTTTTTTTTTCTACCTCCCGTAAGTTAAATTTGAGTTTTTAACCAGAAATTGGGCCATAATGAATAAGACTTGAAGGTTTTCTTTTTTTCCTTCTTTTTTGTTCGAGAATTGAGTATTAAAATTGTACGCTATATGTCGTGCTTCTATGAACACTTCTCTCGTGTTGTGCCAATCTCTGCATGCACACAGCACGAGCACGTATTATCTGTTTCTACGATATAGCACAGTTAATCTATGAACATTTTTTTAGTTATTTAAAAGGTTATTTTTCTATTTCTTCCAAGTTATTGTAATATTGTAATTTGTAGAGTTTTTAATGTAAATCTTCATCATATCATTATCGTCATCTTTATTCGTATTATTTTTCATAATCAGATTTCAAAGAGTTTAAAATGTTTGAGCGGCCCAATTCATCAATCATTATTGTGTGAATCAAGATTTTTTCGAACTTTCAAAAGTGTATAAATCCAACAAAAAAGTATTTAATTTTCAGATAGCTCAGTTTTGTTTTGTTTCGTGCGATTTGAAGAAAATTTTTGAATATGAATAATGCTCAAATTCATGGAAGATTGATTACATTGAGCCATATGTCTTAGTTAAGGACAAATTCATGGAAGATTGATTACAATGAGCTAATGAACTTTTAACGGTTACTGAATTGAATCAATTCACGCACGCGAAATAATGGAATATTCTCGCTGTTTCCTTCGATCAAATACTTCCACGAACCAATTTCTTTCTTTATAGACGTATGCTTAGGAATTGCAGTAAGCTTGCAAAGAAAATTTTCCAAAAAAGTTCTAGAATTTCGCAAAAAAAAAACCAATTCTTACTAACATGTTTGAAAAAGCTCAGTTTTTCTTTTTTTTTAATTCGAAATTAATGCTGTTAATTAAATTAATGAAATTAAAGTTGTCAATTTTTTCCAATATCTAACAATGCTATTTTCTTAACAAAAATGAGCTTTATATCACACATTTAATAAGATTCTCGCGATTTTGATAGATGCTGTGCCAATGTTCAGTACATTTCACGTGTTGGTCTTGAACCGTTAAGTTCGCGTTCTATCTATCTGTATTTTTCTCTTAAAACTACAAAAGTATGAGGCATTCCTTTACATGGAATATTTATTTCAAAAGTGAAAGTGTACAAAATTTTAAACTATTATGAAATCTGCCGATATTTTACTAATTTAGAATCCATAAAAATCAAACTCACAGAATTGACAGAAAATTTGATCAAACGGTTTTTAAAATGCTCGAAATTTAGCCTTTTAAAAAACGTTGGCCGAGCAAGCTTGTGGAAAGCGGTATAAATATATTTCAAAAAATTAACGTTTTCGGTGGGAAATCTGAAATCTGAAATCTGAGACCGAGTAACACGCTTCAAAATGTAATATATTCACAGCCAAAGAACGTAGCCGGCTTTTAGTTTGGAATATGAAGCATGACCTTTGAGTTAGGAATGTAATTTTTCGTATTTTAGCCAGAAAACATAAAAGCACAAAATTCTGTTTAGTCTCAGATCGCCCATTTCAGATCTCCGAAAGACGACGTTCTTTGTCTTTGAAATAGGTGTATATAGCAAAGTTAACGTTTCTGAAGAAATCCTAAAATTTTAAATTTTTTGTGATTAAATTTTCATATTTATTTAGTTACTACTTTAATGCATTTAAGTCATAATTAATTCTGATTTCAGTATGAATATTTTCCCATCTGAAGAGCATAATATAAGCGGGATATCTTGGGCGCTTGTCATAGCTTTTAATATTTTAAATATTGCACACAGCTAGAATTGCAAATTTTGCCTAGGTTTCACATGACGTCATTTCCTGTCTCGTGCAGAATGCTCATCAGCTGAATCACAAGTTTTGAATAGATTTCTGGATGACAGCACATTGTGATCAGTGTTTAACCTTAATATCAAAACATCGGCTACAACCGATTGCATTTATTACACATTTAGGGTCGATATCCGTGAAAAAAAGCCGTGAATAAAAACCATATCAGTGAAGTGATACGATATCACTTCACGGTAAACGATAAACTGATATATCAAGCTCTTAACATGTGATAATCTCTATATACTCACTTCGATAAAGTTAGTCAACAGAAAAGCTGCAAAGCTGAGACCAGCAAGGAAAATGGGTAATTACATTTTACATGTTTCAACTGCTTAATAACTATTGATGGAATGATATTTTTTACCAGTTATAGTTTCACCTCCTATGAGCATCCTCAAGCTGTGGTTTGTATCAAAAAGCTTTAATTGTTAGATATGAAATATGTCCTCAGCTTAGTAGGTTTTTGGTGACAAACTTTATTGAATTTAGTATATACACCTATTTCAAAAAGCAACAAGCAAAAACACAAGACGGCAAAGAACATCTATATTCTCTATTTCTCCTTATTCATCATTTAGACGCGATTATTTTAGTCGATAGGTAATTGTAGGCTGCAACGCTTTCGATTCTCTAAGTAAAGACCCCTTGCAGAACGTCGGAGTGCAGCTCAATTTTGAGGGCAAAGCAATAGGCTCCACAGGAGATTAAAATTATTTTGTTTTGCCCTTCTAATTGAGCTGCTCTGACGTCACGTGAAAGGGGTCTATTGTCCAAAATCTTTAGCTAATTAAAGCATTATTTGCAGGTGGTCTTGGCTAGTTGCGTGTCGCTTATTGCATTCGGCTTTGACAATCTTTATTGAAATAGGTGTATCGATCTCGCAGGGTGCATATACAGCAAGCATAAATCCTAGCAGGGTGCCTCAGTAAGAAGCAGAGGATGGGGTCTTTAAACATACTGATTAAATATAGCTAGGCATATCTAAACAGTTTGAAGTCGTTACATAATGAGCTTAGCATGCGTAAAGGCAAACAGGCATCGAAGAGAATAATGAGGTTGGGATCCTGAGAAAAATCAAACAGTGAGACTCTACATTGATTTTTAAAAATTATGAATTTAAGATTCAAATTTAAATTTAAAAATTTTCAACTCGCCACCAGCGCATTGGTATCGAGCACTTCACGTTACTCAAAAACGCGCATGTAAAACTTGGCATATATAATATAAATGTACTCAAACGACACATTTCATTTTTTTTCTAAATGAATGGAATTAATGATTTTATTGATTAACTATTAAACTTAGTTCGAGCCCCGGCTCGGGTCAGATCATATGTGAGTTGAGTTTGTTTGATGTGTTGTTCTCTCCTGTGCCACGAGGGTTTTCTCCAGGTTCTCCGGTTTCTTCCCTCCGTAAAAATCAACATGTGAGTTGAGTTGTATGCATAGAATATATAATGTAGTGGTAGTGTGTGTGAGTGACAGTGGGCCAAATTGGAAACCAGTATCGTTAAGTTACTGAATTTGAATCCCACTATAAAAAAAGTAATTTATTTTATTTTTTTAAACTATTAAACTATTATTAATAAACGTACTGATTGCTTGCTCGATTAATTCATTGATTGATCTATACTGATCAAGAAAGCTGATTGATCATCTTGGAACTAACATTAGACACTTCTAATTTCCTAGGTATATGGGAATACCAGAGCACTTCACCTTCATACTACGTACGGGCCACACAGTCTACATGTTTCAGTCTACATGGTTGCCGGTAATGCTGATGGTGGTTTCCTAGAGCATTATATAAGTAATGGTTATCATAAACTAAAGAAATTGCTCTTAAGGTGGGCGATGGAAAAAATTATAAATACCACACTAAATACCATTCTATATTCTATTGAATTTGCATGTGAGAAATGGATAATTGAAATGCTCCTGTCGAAACGTTTTTTTGTGTGTCTAAGTTCGAATAAATATACAGCTCCAGGGGGCGAACGGTGGTTGGAGATTGCACGACCGATAGGAACTGGGTCAAGAACCTTAAAGACCGATTTACACGGTACAACTTTCGCTTGCAACTGTTGCATGCAATCTGCTAACGCCACGCTTGGTTACAACTGTTGTAGCAAGTTGTGGGGTTGATTTACACGACGCAATTCGTTTTGTAAGCGTGGCGTAAGCAGATTGCATGCGACAATTGTGAGCAAAAGTTGTACCGTATAAATCGGACTTAAGACAAACGTTTACAGTTGTATCTGAATTATCAAACGCGGTTGCTGTATTCGATCATGTTCGACTCATGTCTCAGTTCCTTTCGGCCGTGCAATTGCCAATCACCGATCGCCATTCGCAGTTCAACCTTTTTTCAAAAAACCTTATACTCAACTAGATGAAACCGAAAAACAAGTGTTTTGATCTCTATTCGTATTCCACGTTTCCAACAGACTGGTAGTTTGGTGAAGACGATGGAAGAATATTCACGTTGGTACTGTTGCTTCCACGACGCTTTTTGCGGCGCAAGGTAACAACTACCACAAGAATCAGGATTCCAGCAATCGCTATGACACCAATTGTGATCACGACTGCCGTTCCCGGCGACATTGTGTCGTCTTTTGGTCCTGTAGAAGAGGAGTTGGACTTGGAATTCGGTTTTATGTCTTCCATTGAAGCCTTTAGATTCTCGAGGGCGCCTTTGTTGATGTCTGTTTCTACCATTAAGCTCATCACAGCACTGGAAATGAGATAAAAACTATAAGAGTTCCATCCATTCACTCATACATTAATTCATCAATTCATCTGATTTTGAATGCACTTAAACCTACGTTTTTGTCGCCAAAATCCAATCCAAAGAGTTCGGATCTTTGAACCACACTTTACCCGTGTCATCGTTAACTATGGCTAGCGGTATCGTAATGTTATGGTTCATCTTAGGCGGTGATCGGAACGGTGGTCGCTTGATGACCGGAAGTGAGAGTGAATTGGCTTTCACACAGTAGTTGATCTCACAGTCCTCTTCAACTATGGCCAAGTGTTGGGAGTATCCCGTAGGGCAGCGCTTGGGCCAGCTGGATGGGCCAGCACTGTACAAAGCTTTTTCCAGTCCTACATTGCAGTAAACAAATGATATTTGGTGTTAAGTAAGAGTTCCTTGAAGATTCAAGAGAATCTCTCACGGAGCACAGAAGAAAAGTAACAAGCTAAGCACAAGCTAAGCACAGGAGAGAACCAACAAACAACTATGCTCACATCCACTACCAAGCCTGGAGGAACTCGGACACGGCACGATCGTTCTCACCGTTACGCCAACCGTGCTTTCCTTATGTAGCTTCAATGTTGCTTACAGAGATAATGTATTCATCTCACACACATTAATTTCTTAATGAAGAAATATTTCACCATTCAACTATTCACTACACGTACAATACAATACAATACAATAACTTTATTTACGGAGGGATACATAATAACCATTTACAGTTTTCTAACTTACGGCCCTCAAATTAAAGATAAAATAAAATAATATAATTACAAATTGTTATAAGTTACAATATATTAATTAATTTATTACAAAACTACATATATATTAAATACTGGAGTACAGTATGGATAGAAAAAATAGAAGAAGATAATTTAGGATAAACAATGACAGTGTAGAGAGTAGCGACAATTAAAGCAAAGAAGGTCTTCAAGATGATCAACAGTGGAAATGCGAGATAACAAGGATTTGCGTAGTTTATGCTTAAGAGAGGAGAGAGAAGAAGTCAACGATTTAGGCGTTAGTGGAGACGGGGGACAGACAAGGTGTTTGAAGTCAACTCCAAGGTCATTAAAGAGTTTGCCAGCACTATAGGCTAATGTCCTCTTACCAGAATCAGTGCGAGGATGTGGCAACTTCAAGTCGTGTGATGAGGCCCTAGTACGACGACTACAACTATCACGAGTGTTAGAAATAAGTTGAAAGCGATTTTTTAAGCATTTCGGAGAATGAGGGTTGAGAAGTACATTGAAGAGGACTAAAAGTTTTTTGAATTTGATAAGATCAAAGATAGGAATCCAGTTTAGGTCAGAGAAAAGAGAGACAGAGGTTCGCGAGAAGTCAGCCCCAAGAAGTATGCGAGCTGCACGCTTTTGAAGACGGAGAAGACGCAATAATAGAAAGTGAGAACAATTGCCGTAAAATAGTTGTTAACACAAGAATTGTAAAAACGCATGGCAGATTGAAAGTTGAGAAATGGCTTGATGCGACGAAGAAGAGACAGACGACTGCAAATGATGGAAAATATCGTGTCGACATGTTTATCCCAAGATAAACTATCGTCAATGGTAATGCCAAGCATTTTGGCATGGTCGACATGTTCAATGGGCTCGCCTTTTATATGGACATCAAGGGCCGTGATAGGAAGAGTACGGCGCTTCTGCCAAGTAGTGATTAATAGTGATTTAGTTTTTTTTGCATTCAGTGCCATTTTATTTTTATCGGCCCATACAGATAAAGACATAGCAACTTCATTCAGTTGACTATTTACGGAAGTCATCGAGGGCCCTGAAACAAGAATAGATGTGTCATCTGCAAACATAGTAGAGGAAGTATCGGAGGGTAACATTAATGATAAATCATTAATATGTACAATAAAAAACAGGGGCCCTAGGATACTACCCTGTGGCACACCTACAGTGACTGGAAGTGAGTCGGACAAAGTTCCTCTAAACAGTGTCTTCTGAGACCGATCCGATAAATAAGAATGAAACCAAGATATAGCTGAAGAAGAGCAACCATAGATACGCAGTTTAGACAACAGTAAGTTATGATCTACGAGATCAAATGCTTTTTTTAAATCAACTAATAGAAGTCCACTTAGGAGTTTCTTATCCATATTTGTTAAAATAGAATCAGAGAGATCAGCAAGTGCTAGCTAGAATCCATACTGAAAATATTGTATGATGCATTAGCTATAGGTGAGTTTAATGAGCTTCAAATGAAAAGTCTCAAAATAAGATTGCCATACTTTGTCCACTGGCTAGTGCAGCAGTCTTTTTAAAAGCCAGAGGATTTCCAGCACTACAGCTGTAGAAACCAGCAAACGGCATTGAATATTGAGCACCCAGCTCGTAATCGTCACTGATGCACACGTACATCCCTTCAGGGCCGAACTGCTGGGGGTAGAACTTGAGAGGACAACTGGCGGTCCCTGTGACTGGATTCATCGTTAGCTTTGTGTAAAAACCACCGAACAAGTAGCCTGAGTGATCCTTCACTACACCTAGAAAGAGGAACGAGTTTTTAGGCGAATATAGTTCACATACGATCAAAGTAGTGAGATGTTGAAGTTTTCCCTAGTTGTTTTCCAGCTTTATAGTTTTTTAACTTTGATAAAAGATGTTGCAATTGGAAGAGGGAGATTAAAAGAAAGAGATACAATTAAATAGATCCATGGAAGTATGAATGGATGGATGTATGAATGGATGGATGAATGGATGGATGGATGGATGGATGGATGGATGGATGGATGGATGGATGGATGGATGGATGG